>PISX010005003.1:12493-113495 GCA_004024625.1 Mellivora capensis | reverse complement strand
GGTCCATATACACTATGGAGTATTATGCCTCCATCAGAAAGGATGAATACCCGACTTTTGTAGCAACATGGACAGGACTGGAAGAGATTATGCTGAGTGAAATAAGTCAAGCAGAGAGAGTCAATTATCATATGGTTTCACTTATTTGCGGAGCATAACAAGTAACACGGAGGACATGGGGAGATGGAGAGGAGAAGGGAGTTGAGGGAAATTGGGAGGGAGATGAACCATGAGAGACTATGGACTCTGAAAAATAACCTGAGGGTTTTGAAGGGGCGGGGGGTGGGAGGTTGGGGGAGCCTGGTGGTGGGTATAGTGGAGGGCATGCATTGCATGGAGCACTGGGTGTGGTGTAAAACTATGAACTCTGTTACGCTGAAAAGAAATTTAAAAAAAATTTAAAAAAAGCCAATTAACAAAGAAGTAAGTAAGGCTATTTTTCTGTAAAAAGGAATTCAAATGTTGGGTGCCTGGGTGGCTCAGTTGGTTAAGTGACTGCCTTCAGCTCAGGTCATGATCCTGGAGTCCCAGGATCGAGTCCCACATCAGGCTTCCTGCTTGGCAGGGAGTCTGCTTCTCCCTCTGACCCTCCCTCTTCTCATACTCTCTCTCTCATTCTCTCTCTCAAATAAATAAATAAAATCTTTAAAAAAAAGGAATTCAAATGTGATAATTAGTGATAATTATTAGTGATAATTATAAATGTTATTTAATTTTAAAGAGTAAAACTTCTACCTTTCAAATTGGCAATGATAAATAAAAAGTCTAATTTTTCACACTATTGTGATGAAGCAGGACTCCCATTCAGCAGCCACAAACAGGTACAACTTCTTGGGAAGTAAGTTTGGCACCATCTCCCCTTTGACTCAGTTGACACAAGATTGTATCTATCATTATAGTCATTGAGGTGTGCAAAGACACACTTAGGAGGAGGCACACAGCAGCAATGTTTGATCCAAACACCCTGAATGGCCATTTGTTAAAGACTAGTTAAGTCCAATATGGTACATCTAGCCAATGGAACACAATACAGTTGTATAAATGAATAAGGAAAAGACAATATTAAATGAGATATTGTTTAGAGATTATTCCATAGGTAGTAAAAATGTTTTTTTATAAAGCAAGACAGTGTTCTTGAACCCCTGCAGTTTTGGACAAGATCTGGTTCTGAGCTGTGTTGGTGGGTTCAAGGGTCTGGGTTTTATCAATGGGCTTAACACTATATAGTCCTTATTGGTTCTATTGTATCTACCAAGTATTAGGTAATAAGAGCTGTCTTTTGGATATGAGGTGGCTCCTGGGTTTCAACGTCAGAAGGAGTTACACACAGGTTCTCGTTCAGAGTCCTGGGTTGACCCCTCACACTGGTGGCCTTGGGCAAGTCATGACTTGATTTCCACATCTGTAAAATGGTCTTAATAATCATACCTGCCTCCTAACTGTGTTAAGGGGATTAAAAATATATGTACCAGCACTGAACACCATCCTTATGGCAACGAAGGAATGGCCTACCAAAAACAAGAGGCAGCAGTGGGTGAGAAACCGCTCCCTTTGGTGTAGTAGGTGGGGGAAAACTACATTTTGTGAACTCCTGGAATATTTACGCCTACAGAAGTTGGGTAATAATTGCTCCTCCAGAGAGGAGAACTCAAGTGGGAATTTAGGACAGGATGGACACTTGCCTCTCATTCTACAATTTGACTCCCCCCCCCCATGTGTATGAATTCCTTTTTTAATTAAAAAAATAAATCTTGTCCTAAGCCAGGCCTCAGCTGAAAGTTTTTCTGCTCTGGCTAGGAGGAATTCCACATGCCCACAGCCTTTTTCTCTGCCCACTGATGCTTAAGCTATCAATAATCATTGAGCTTGATGTCATGCCAGTCCCCAGTGGTGTTGACAGACTCCAGCTCAAAAGTCCCTTTATTAGACCTTGTCCCTCAGTAAAGCTTGCAAATTGCTCTGATCTGAGTGGACAAAACCATCGCTCATTCCCTGAATCTCTGAGCACCCTACACAATAACGCAAGAATTGGCGAAAATTACCCGAGATAAAGCGTCCTTTAGAACATCAAAGTCCCTGATTTCCAGGTGGTAGGCTGCAGGTATGTGACAGGCTTGACAGGCCAGGTGGACAGCAGAGATAAAGCAAAAAGTGAAACTCCTTAGCCAGAGCGGCCGTGTTGTATTTGGGGCTAGGTTCTCTGTGAGGGGGATTAATGTTATCCTCAGAGGCGTGAGCACATTTTGCTTTTACCTTCAAATCCAGGTAATCAGCAGCAGATAGCAATCAGTGAATGAAGCCTTTAAGCCCCCCATGGGCTGCAAATCCTCCCTCCTGCCGGGTTTAATTTTGGACTGGGTCATCGCAAATTGTGTCCACATATTTCATGTCCCATGTTTCGGCTAAATTCTTTGTGTCTCACTTTATTTGACGAGCGCATCTTTCTCTTACTACCAACATTACTGTGCTTTTAGGAGCCACAGCAGCCTTTGTCTGCATTGTTGAAGATGTCTGGTAAACGTACCACTTTGCTCAGGTGACATCAATATCGTACGAAAATACAGCCAAATATGGAAGTTGGAATATTCCCCCCAGTACATACACGTCCAATCTGAAACTGACAACATGAGTTAGCGGTTCAAACATCCTCTTCGAGGAAAATGATTACAGCTCATGGAGAAGTTGCTTAGCTTGACCACTGAGCTCTAGCTGTTTCTCTGGAAAGGAAATATTTTACCATAAAGCAAAAAGAAAGGTGAAAATCTTTATATCAAACAACTGAACTCCTGGCTTTACCTTGACTATTTAAGCCTCGAGAGTTCTGTTCATCAAAATCAGCTCAAGTCACTGAATCAAACACGGTCTTGTTGCTTTCATGTAGATTATGGGAAACGAACAAGAAAGAGTCAGTAATATGGACATCCCAAATGAGGGTTCTGATAGAAAGTCAGATGTGAAAAAAAAAAAACACTTTGTTGTTGCAATCAAAGTAGTGTTGACGTAAGTGGTTGGGAAATGTCACTGATCCACCACAGTCCTGGAACAAGATTTTCAAGGAAAGCAGAAGACGATGCAAATAATTAAAGTGCTGTGACCTCTGGCTCAGGAAATTTAGTAATTTATAGAATTTGTTGTTTAAATAAATGCTTCTTGAACCTGCAAGCAACTAAGTAAAGTGTATGTCAATCAGTCTATGGGGAAATGCTGTGAAGTGGGAGGGATATCGAGCTGCTGGGTGTCTCTCTGAGAGCACAGTTGTGTTAGAAAAGCATAGGGCTCAAAGAATAAAATAAATTCCCAATAATCGGAGTCCAAACCTACAAGTTTAGTAAAGCCCCGACTTTCAGAGCTTCCTCTTTGGGAGGCTGGATGCCCACTCTCACAATAAAGCTTTGGAATATTCTTAGAAATGCAAATTAAGACACCTCATCAAAAAGTGGTCTCAGGACTTGTCTTAAGATCCCAAGATTTTTTAAAAATTAAAAGTGGCGTTACCTACCATGACTAATTTTTCCCCACCAGATCCGAATGATTTTACACCTGTTTGCAAACATAAACCCCACCCTTCAAGAACAAATCCTTGTCACCCTTGAGGAAAATCAACATCGTAGGACACCAGCCTTAAGCCATCCGGTTACATAATTAGATAGGGCCGGACAGCTGGAGTGAAGCCTCAGTCCCGTCCCCTGAAGAGCCCACTCCTGGCAAGACGACTTTGGTTTTCGGTGTGAGGGCACTGTGTTTTCCACACTTCAGCTCTGTGGCCTCTGTTCACACCTGTGTGCTATATGGTCCACACCCTGAACAGGGCTCTCCCCTCAGGTGGGGTTTCCGGAATCTGATCAAGCAAAGGGCTGAAGGCCCTTGAATCTGGACAAAATGCACAGGTATCTTGCCTCACCCAAGCCATACTTAGCCATTGTCCCAAGGTCATTTAGAGCCACTGCCCCAAAGTCATATGGAGTCATTTTAGGGAGTTCTACTGATCGTGTCTTTCCCCTGAAAGGCGTTCAGGTCACAGGGCCCTGATTTTGGCAGCTCAGGAAAACCCTTTGGCATCACCAAGGGAAGCAGGGGAGAGAGTCCAGAAGGACCACAAGACAACTGAGCATGACCTTGTGTTTTGAGAACTTCTCAAGGAGAGGGAGCCCTCGAGAAACCCTCCAACTGAAATACCCTCCTGTATTTCAGAAAGACAGGAAGTATAAGGCAGCTCTGGTTTTTGGTTCAAGGTTAGATTCAGTTCAAGACCCTAATCAGAATAGCTTTTATTGGGGCAGCTCCATCGGTTAAGCGACCAACTTTTGGTTTCTTTTGGCTCAGGTCATGATCTCAGGGTGGTGGGGTCAAGCCCCAAGTTGGGCTCTGCTCCCTGCACTTGGTTGGCATGAGTCTGCCTGGGATTCTTTCCTTCTTCCTCCCCCTCTGCCTTTCCCCCTCTCTAAAATAAATAAGGAAAATGTTGGGGTTTTTTTTAAGATTTTATTTATTTATTTGACAGTGAGATCACAAGTAGAGAGACAGGTGGAGAGAGAGGAGGAAGCAGGCCTCCCGCTGAGCAGAGAGCCCTATGCGGGGCTCGATCCCAGAACCCCGGGATCATGACCTGAGCCGAAGGCAGAGGCTTTAACCCACTGAGCCACCCAGGAGCCCTGGGTTTTTTTTTTTTTTTTTTAATAGCAACTTTTGGCGAACAGTGTGGAGATTCCTTAAGAAATTAAAAATAGAGCTTCCCTATGACCCTGCAATTGCACTACTGGGTATTTACCCCAAAGATACAGATGTAGTGAAAAGAAGGGCCATCTGTACCCCAATGTTTATAGCAGCAATGGCCACGGTCGCCAAACTGTGGAAAGAACCAAGATGCCCTTCAACAGACAAAAGGATAAGGAAGATGTGGTCCATATATACTATGGAGTATTATGCCTCCATCAGAAAGGATGAATACCCAACTTTTGTAGCAACGTGGACGGGACTGGAAGAGATTATGCTGAGTGAAATAAGTCAAGCAGAGAGAGTCAATTATCATATGGTTTCACTTATTTGCGGAGCATAACAAATAACATGGAGGACATGGGGAGATGGAGAGGAGAAGGGAGTTCAGGGAAATTGGGGGGGAGATGAACCATGAGAGACTATGGACTCTGAAAAACAACCTGAGGGTTTTGAAGGGGCGGGGGATGGGAGGTTGGGGGAGCCAGGTGGTGGGTATTATGGAGGGCACGCATTGCATGGAGCACTGGGTGTGGTGTAAAACTATGAATTCTGTTATGCTGAAAAGAAATTTAAAAAATAGCAACTTTTAATTTACCTTAGATATCTCAATTCAATGCATAAACAACAAAATGACATACTTTTCAACCTAGAAGCCATTCACTTTTCGTGATGAAGCCTCACTTGTAAATAGCTTCTCTTGCCATCTCTCCAAGAATTGACATTTCAGAACGCTTTGCAATGTGTTCCAATGTGGTTAAGGCATAGGCCCATTTGGGATTTTACACTTATTTTTACAAAGAGAAAAGAGGGAGTCCCTTTTAGCAGGTGAGTGGGGTGGCGGGAGCAGGGGGCAGGGCAGAAACACAGGTGATCAGTCACGCCTCATGGGCCATTGTCGTTATGATGCCTTGTAACTCACCCATGTTTCACACCACCTGTTGTATGTGTTAATATCGTTTCCAAAGATAATAAAGAGAAAAAAGTAAACATCTTCAATGGCTAAGAAGAAAATATTGAAACACACACACTGAAAATTATTCATCCGTAAAAAAGAAGGCAATCCTGCCATTTGTGACACCACGGGTGGAATTTCAGGGCATTACACTGATTGAAATAAGACAGAGAAAGACAAATACCATATAATCTCACTGATATGTGGCATTTATCAACAACAACAACATAAATCGCCTGAACTTAGAGGTACAGAGAACAGGCTGGTGGTTGCCAGAGACAAGGGATTGGGGTTGGGCAAAATGAGTGAAGTTTAGTCAAAAGTTACAACTTCCGAGTGAGAGAACTAATTAAGTCCTGGGGATATTACGGACAGCATGGGACTATAGCTAATAATACTGTGTTGCATATTTGAAAGTGGCTGAGAGGGCCAACCCTGAATGTTCTCATCACAAGAGAAACATTTGTAACTATATATGGTGATGGGTGACAAATGTTAGAAAAATTCTTTTTAATTTTAAATAAAAATTGTCACTTCGTGGGGGCGCCTAGGTGGCTCAGTGGATTAAGCCTCTGCCTTCGGGTCAAGTCATGATCTCAGGGTCCTGGAATCGAGCCCTACATCGAGCTTTCTGTTCAGTGGGGAGCCTGATTCCCCCTCTCTCTCTGCCTGCCTCTCTGTCTACTTATGATATCTCTCTCTCTCTCTCTCAAAATAAATAAATAAAATCTTTAAAAAAAATTTGTCATTTCATGAGAGTCCATTGTCACCAGGCACATGATCACCAAGGCCACCTCTGTCCTGCATCGGCAGGTGCTAGCTTCCTGTCGCACAGATGCGAGAACAGAGGCTGGGGTTGAACAAAACACGCAGCTGAGAAAGGTCTAAGGGGAGACTGAGGCTCAGTAGCGTGTGACCCAAAGTTGGCATACTGGCCACCCTCTGTGCCCACTTGGAGCTGGACCATGTGTGGGGAAAAACAGGCTATTGGTGACAAGGGTTCTGACATTCTTTGTTGTTATTTTTATGCCCTAGTTGCTGAGCATTTTTTAAAAAGTAAATAACTCTCCCAATACATGCTGTAAACTGAACAGAATTATGAACCAAACTTGGGACAAACCTAGTAAAGAAAAAAAAAGATTTTAAAACGAAAAAGGTAATTAGAATACACGAATAAGATAACTGCACCATAATTCACAATCTTACCCTAACTCCTGGTGGTTCTGATTTTTGCATATACTTACACTCCTTTACCCAGACACTTACACAATTGTGATCACGTGTATGTATAATTTTATTGTCTTCTCTTTCAAAAAAAGTTATAGTGTAAGGATTTCCCCATGTCTAGCATTTACATAACTTTAATTGCTAAATACCATACTATAAATTTGATATATATATTTTATATATATTATTTTTAGCTTTTCTGCTACTATATAATATACTATAATGAACACCTTCACATACACGGTATTTTGTTGTTGTCCTTGTTATCTTAAGATAAATTTCCAAGGCGGATGTCAGTCAGCAGCACAGAATATTTTATGGCACCAAATTACCTTCTCAAAATTATAGGGTCAACCCACAGGGCCATCAGAGCACCACCATGAGCGACGCTCTTTTTATTACAAACTTGCCAACACAGGTGGGCAAACTTTCCAGACAACACCAACAGATTGGTGTGATCATTAGCTATTCAAGATGCCATGTATTTTCTGAAATGATTACAGTGGAAAACAGTAAAGCATCAAAAGACATATAAAACAGAATTTAGGTATGATTCTGATTACCGAATTTTAGAGCTCACAAAGACCCCAGGAGGAAGGACAAGCTGGAGACACTTCACTCTCACCCCTGTATTTAGCACACAAAAAATCTGAGCCTCATGTGCCCAAAGTCACAAATCAGGTCAGTAACAAAACGGGATGGACACATCGACAGAGACCTACTGAGGCTTTTGATGAGAAGTCCAGAGCAAAAGGGAGACTGACTCTGCCTCTTCTTCCCTCTTCTCAGGCCAAAGCCCCAGAATGAGTCCGCCACTGCCTCGGAAAGGGAAGTCCGAACATGTCCCTGTGATTTCTGGGGACTGGAATCTGAGTGTCAGAGCATTTCCAAAGTCACCGGGACAAGCGACATGTCGCCGCTACCCACTCGGATCCCTCCAGCCCTCCATCCTCCACTCTCCTGCCTTCTGTTTTTAATTAGGCCCTTGGAACTCACTAGGTCAGATCTGAGCAATTTAAAGAATGACTTTCAAGTCGTATCTTTTAAGGCAAATGACTCTTGGTCGCCAGCCTCGATCAGGCAGTACACCCTCAGGGAAATTAGCAACCTGACTCTTCCCCCGGCTGTCGTTTAAAATAAAAAGCTTTCTTATTTGCCATTCAAGAAAAAGTACAGTAAACCTGGCAGCAGGCGGATAGGGGTAATGAAACATAATTAACCGTATTCAGCAGGTTCCCAGGATCATATGTACCTGCGTGTTTCTCGGTGATGCACCTTGGGGACGGTGGGTAGTGACCATTTGCAACCATGCTGCCCCCGCGAGTGTGGAGTTTGCGTGTGACAGAGAGAGCAGCAAGTCCCACAAGATGCGCTCTGTGTTCCCAGGGCTGTCCACACTGCCCCGAGGCTGGATACACAGAACCAGCGTCTGTGTTCAACACCAAGCCTTCAGGGAACCCCACGGCGTCTCTCCTGGGCTCTCTTCACAGAGACTGTTTGAATGGCACTTATACCTTCTGATGATTGAGTTTCTCTGGCTAAATACAAGGTTTCCCAACCCCTCATTAACCCATGCTCACTGTGTGCCACACTGTCTTGGGCACTTTCCTGGTGTCCATGGGGTGAGTCCTCTCAACAAAGTTACAGGAAGATTCTGCTAGTCTCCTCAGATAAGGAAACTGAGGCACAGAGTGCTAGGTAACCCACCCCAAGTCGGGGCAGGAGCCACGGTTTGAAGCCAGACAATTGGGCTTCTGAGGCTACATTCTCTCCCAAGCCTGTGCCACCTCTTTTTTTAAAGATTTATTTATTTATTTGAGAGAGAAAAAGCAGGGTGGGGGGACGGCAGAGGGAGAGAGAGAATCCAGAGCAGACTCCCCGCTGAGCCAAGAGCCGGAGGCAGGGCTCGATCTCCCTACCCAGAGACCAGGACCTGAGCTGAAGTCAAGAGTCGGACATAGTCCACTGAGCCACCCAGGAGCCCCTTGGGCCACCTCTTCTGTTGGACAGTGTCCGGGCTGAGCCTCTCAGGCAGCTAGCTGTGAGTGCCTCCCAGAGAACTGTGGGTACACAGCCTCACCTGGGGGACATGCCCTGCCAGTAATATGCAATCTCCGTCAAAGCCAACCTTTAGATGGAATTCTAGAAGCGCAAGTCAAAGAGAGCCACCGGGAAACAGGACGTTCTGTTTAAGCAAAGCATTAAACCTAATCTCTCTCTCTTTTTTATAACATTTTTATTTATATATTTATTTGACAGAAAGATCACAAGTAGGCAGAAAGGTAGGCAGGGGGGCAGGGGAGAAGGAAGCAGACTCTCTGCTGAGCAGAGACCCCCCACCACCACCACGCGGGGCTCGATCCCAGGACCCTGAGATCATGACCTGAGCCGAAGGCAGAGGCTTTAACCCACTGAGCCACCCAGGCACCCTAAACCTGATCTCTTAAACACACACACACACAAATGCACATCCCAATGCCATGAGAAAAGAGCAAAAAGCAAGCAGAGGCAAGATGGCTGTTTGAGATGAAAAGGAACTAAGGAGGCAGCATGAGTCTTCCCAGACGAAGTTACAGCATCACAAGTACTATAGTTATATGATATCTCAGTCTTGCTCATTCTCTGAGGGGCGATTACAGTGTCGTGTTGTGCAGAAGAAGGCACTTATTTCTAGGAAATGCATGCTGAGGTCTTTAGGCGGAAAGCATCACAAGGTCCGCAACTTACTTTCAAATGGTTTACAAGAACACATGTACACAGAGACGAGGCAGAAAAGGCAAATACTTGTTAATAACTGTGGGATTCTGGGGCGCCTGGGTGGCTCAGTGGTTAAGCGTCTACCTTCAGCTCAGGCCCTGGGATCAAGCCCTGGGAGGAAGCCTGCTTCTCCCTCTCCCACTCCCCCACCCCGTTTTCCTTCTCTTGTCGTCTCTGTCAAATAAATAAATAAAATCTTGGAAAAAAAAAAAAAGTAACTATGGGATCCCGGTGGTAAGTTCATAGTTTTTCATCCCACTGCTCTTTCACTCTTTCTATGTATTGAAAACTTTTCATAATTTATGTTGAAAAAAAAATATGGCTAGACTTTTTTTGGAGTGTGCTGCCTAAAAGGACAGCCGCAACCCAAATCTTCGAACATAAAGTTACAATGGGAAGGAACCTGAGATATCGTGAAGTTCCTCTCATCTTAAAGATGAGAAAGGTGACCACATTGAATAGTTAAAAGCTATTTAAAATACAGTGTTATCAATATTTCCATCAAGTGTTTATTTATCCTTTTAACCGTTTTCACAACCTTGAAGGTGGAAAAAATTAAAATGTAAATAAACGTTAATTTTGCTAATGATTTTTAAAATGTTTAACATTTTAGTAAATTACTATTGCTGGATAATCATGCAGCGTAAAGGGCAGTGGCTTGTGTATCTGGCTCATGTTGTAAATGAAAGTAAAGAATAGAAAGACCCGGGACTTGACCAGATGGGGAAGTGGGGCAGGCAGACCCGGGTTTGGTTCTAGACAACCAGAGTGGAGGAAAAAGGAACATATTAAAACCTGGGGAGAAGGGTGGAAAGAGGGTGTAATGTGATGATGTTACCAAGTACTTCTACTTTGTTTATACCCACCAGGCAACACGTGGTACAATAAATAACCCTAGAAAGCCAAGTCCAACGTGAAGGGACCAAAGCACATCAGAGGAGTCATAAGCCAGGTTTTTCCAGTTGACAACTTTGTGATGGGACCACTGCTGCCTTATTGGACCAGGACAGTACGCATTTGCCTCCAGTAGGGAGTGTGCCCAGCTGGAGGTCCAGGATCAAGGTGGGAAGCCAGGAGCATGGATATGGAAGTTATCAATAACTCCGTCCCCACATTCATGGTGTTCACCCTCTTCTTCTGCCCCTTTGTTCTCCATCCCCAGCCTCAACTGTCTTCTTCCATCCCCCAAATCAGTGACTGGAAGTCACCAGGAAGGTCCACCACTAATTTTCTCTCATTTCCCAACACATGGACTAAAAAAAAAACCCAAAAAACCCAAAACCACACAATCATTGGAAATGTTGGTTTACTAGAATACCTGTCACCCAGGTGTTTCAAAAATTCTCCAAATTGCTCTGTACCTGAAGATCCGGCCATGGGCACTTCTTGGAATGGGGAGCAAGGGTAAACATGAGGGCTTTTGGAGCTGCTCCAGAAAGGTTTCTCCTCCTTCAGCATTTTGCTGCCTGGCCCTGGACAGCAAGAACCAACCTCTTAAGCACGCTTAAACAAATACATCATCAGGTCTGGGAACGGATCAAAATCTTCATCTGATTTCCATCACATGATACGCATGTATTTCTTCGTGTTCTCGATCTTTGATAAAATATGTTCCAATAAATTAGATTTTAAGCCACTCATACATGCCATGAGTTAAATATCCAGTTATTTCCATTTCATCTTTGTTAATCGATATGAATCTTTTATACATAGTTCAGTAGTTCTATGATACAGTAGTTCTAGAAATAAACATTGTAGTTCTAGAAATAAACATTCCTAGAAGGTACACATTCGTACAGCAGGTTTAGAAAAATTTGTAGCTCTTGTTTCAAGTCACCTTGGGTTTTTGATAAAATCCTGTTCTCCGGGTACTGAGTACTAGAGCACCCCAACAAATTTGTAGCAATTGACTTTTGACACGTCTACCTGTTGGACTCAGTTCTGTGGCATAACGCTATTTGCTCGGGCTGTAGAGCATATTAACAATCACTAGAAAGATGAAGTCAGAGGGAATAATGTGGGTCATGGAAACTGCTTGGGATGTTGTACTTAGAGCAATGCCAGCAAAACTTCGTGACCCTGACCTTGAAAGGTGGCTGGGGACCTGGCAGCCTATTGTACAAGGTTCAGCTCGGAGGGCGAAACTCTGACCCCGCTGAATGCTGCATTAATGAGCTGGGATCTCCTCTCCCCCCGGCTCCCAGCTCCCTGCTTAGAGTTTTCCCAGTTACTACATGAATCAAATTACGGGCACCTCTGCTGGGTTTCCTGTGAAATAACTGATCTTACTGTAACCAAATATTACCATCTCGGAAAAACTTTATGCAACTAGTGAGGACTCTTCATTCTCAGGCAACAGAGAAAAGCTTCTTTGTTTTGAGCTTGAACACCTGGAACAAGTTATCTGGTGGAGGGGGAGCTCCCTGGACCCACAGTGGAGAGGGGATTCCCAAGACCCAATCACATCCCTGCTTGCTGAAGGCCGGCCGCCGGATTCTTCTTTCTGGCTCCGTGTGGCCCAATTTCATTGGAACTTGCAGTTGGCTGGAGCCCCGTGGCAGTGGGAGCCCAGCATCCATATGGGAGGATGACAAAGTTAAGGACCACGGAACTCTGAGGCAACATGTCACAAGACAGAGAGGAGAAAGAGCTCAGGATTCGGAGATGGGAAGCAAGCAACCTCTCCTCCTGCCCCCAGACCAGTCTGCAGTCCCCTCCAACCCCCTAAAGCAATTACCAACTAAGAATCCCAGCTATGCCTCGGAGAGAGCAGGCAGACATCTGGCACGGGATCAGTCAGCATGCGCATCTGTGCATGGCTGCCCTTGGAAACCAGCGAAACTCAGCGTTTCCACCTCGGCCTCCAATCATTTACTTTCCAGAAGAAAATCTAGGGCTGCTTCTTTTATCTTTACACCATGGCTGGTCCAGCAGCCACAGAAGGGGATCTGACTCCGGCCAGTGCGGAGGCAGGAGGAAGGGCTGGTATGGTAGGGGTCAGGATAGAAAACCGTGACCCCACCTGCTGTGAAAAACAGACCGCTCCTCAGTGTGGAGAACCTGGGTGACTGTAGGCAAGTCCCTATCCACATGCTAACGAGACTCTTGGAAGATAATATTCCATCTTTGTTCACACCTTTTAGTCTTAATAAAATGTCAGGTCCTTGCGGGAAGGGACCAGCTCTTACTCATCTCGGGGCCACTCACAGAAGACGCCTGGATGAGGTGTGTGGTGATCAACACATGTTACAAGAACTGGTCTTTCAAACCATTATGGGTGCAGCAGTGCCCTGGGAACTGGGGTGATGCAGAGTCTGAGTCAGTGACAGGGTCAGGCCTGACTTGGTGAATTTTTGAGCAAGTTCCCATGAGATGCTGGGGCTACTGGCTTCAGGTGACCCTGAGTTAAGGGACATCCTGATGACCTTATTTGCCTACGGAACAGGCAACTTCCCACATCTGGTGAAATTACCATCTTTGACTGTGTATCTAAAATAGTTGTATGAACATAGCTTCTCCCCCCAACCAAATAACAACAACGTGTAATTGTGTCTCTGTATTAATTCTTGTGTCATTAATTCAGCCATACAAATGGCGAGAACGTATCTAAGAAACTCACAGCACTTTCTTTCTTTATTTCTAGAGAGTGTGGGGGATGAGCCAGAGTGGGGGAGAGAGAGAGAGAATCTTAAGCAGGCTCTGTGCCCAGTGTGGAGCCCAACACAGGATTCGATCTCACGACCCTGAGATCATGACCAACCCACTGGGCCACCCAGGGCCCCCCCTAACCCACAGCACTTTACATGAGGATTCAGGGAAACAAAGCTGAGACTTTTTTATGGAGTGGTAGGAACTGTATTACTGTTGAGCTGTTGCTATTTTTAATAATTTTAAATAAATTTTAATCAAAACCATTAAAAAAAAAACCCTCCTAAAGACACAGGTGTGTTTTGACAGGGACAGAAAACCAGTGAAAGCTTCTCTGAAGGCTTTATCCTTTGCACAAAAGTCATTGGGAGTCTATACCTGGTTGATGCTTTAAAAACTAATTCCTTTACTTCTGAACTGTTGATAAAGGACTCTGTTGGCAGACTATTTCTCTTAAAATGGTAGGGCGACTATTAATTATTTCCCTCCCAGGGTTCTGTTTCAAGGGACCCGGTGTGCTTTTACTCATCCAAGCTGGTCCTTCCAGCAAAATGCAATTCGGCTGCTCCTTCTGGCTTTAAAGCAAGTTTAATTTACTCGATTAAAAGTACGCCTACGTTCGTCGTGTCTCCAAAGAGCCAGGGGAGACATTCATGAAGACTCCCTTTGAAATAAAATATACAGATTTTGTTTCCCGTTGTTTCCATGTTGATCTTCCTTGCTTTGTTAGTTTTTATGTAGTATCCAATATCACAGAGGCTGGCAGCAAAATGACATGGAAAGGCTTCTGATGGGGGCCCATTCTCTGGGCTTGTAGGCATAACATATATTTTACAAGAACAATGAGAAATCAGTGAGGGATCCCCTTTGCACATCCCCACAGAAGGAACGCTTTCTGTGCTAGAGTGGGGAGGAGGGTGTGTTTAAGTGACTCTGAAATAAAGCCCTGGCCAGAAAGACAAGTATCCCCCCATTTCTTGGGATTTTTCTGTCACTACATTCTCTTCTACAAAGTTCCCCTGCCTAGGCTGTTCACACAAACCATAGAAATTTATAAAAGAAAAAAGGAACCCTATTGACCAGAATAATTACCCATTTAAAAAAAATTGAGTGTTTTATATTTATTTGTATATTTTTACCTTTCAAAGGAAAGTATGTGACATACCTTATTTTTACCATCATGTGCAGAAATTCCTTAAGCAAATATGTGATTAGACCATTTAAAATGGATGGTGTATTTATTCATAGCTCATACCCACACATTTATTTTTATTTATCCAAAATATTGAAACTGCACTTTCCTGGCCCTTTCTTTGGTTTCCTGTTAAAATATATAATTAGGCCGATTTTTTAATGTACTTAATAGCCCTGAGGAAACTAAGCAGTGATCTTTTTTGAAACTTTAAAAATATCGGTAGGAAGCGGTTCCCTTTTCTTTTTTCCCCCAAGTTCAATAGCTCAGCTATCCGTTTCCTGTTTCCAATAGCCAAGGTAATTAGACCATAATGAGAACTCTTTGCTTGGAAGATGACATCTGAAAATTGAAACTATTTGCCGCGCCAACCTTGACACATGGGGGAGGGGGCAGGGATCGCCTCCATAGAGAGAGAAAATTCTGCCACTAGAATGTCATTCCTCCAAAATTAGTTCTTCCTGGAAAGACTCTGAAGTCTGGGAGGTAAAGTGACATGTGTACTGTGTTTTGTCGATCTGTTTGTTTGTTTTTTATGGAGGGATCTCTTCTTCGTTGTTAAGGAAACATCTCTAAAAGCTTCAGAAAGAGCCAGAACATGCAGGAAACCTGTTCACTACCTTAACCGCTTTTCTTTCTAGGCACAGCACCTGTAACGTGAAGTGCATGTGTCTTGAAAGTGTATCTTTATGGCGCAGCAGAGGGAATACAATGGTGTTGTAATTGTTGTGATAGTTGTCGTAATAGTTGTAACAGTTGTTGTGATAGTGTATGAGGTGTGGTGACAGGTGACAGCTGCACTTGTGAGCACAGCCCAAGGTATAGACTTGTCCAATGAGTAAATTGTACACCTAAAACAATGCAAATGTATGTCAACTATATTTCAGTAAGAAAAGTGTATCTTGATGAAGTTTTCATCTTCCCTGACACACCTGTGCACCGACTACCAGCGTCAACAACTGAAGGCTCTTAACCCCTTCCTGCCAATACCTACTCCCCAAGGGAGCCCCCATCCATCCTGATTACTATCTCCCTGGCCCTGGATTTCATGTAAATGCAGCCACGAAGCGCATACCCTTTCTGTCTGGTTTCTTTCCATTTTGTGTCAGATTCAGCCCCCTGGTTCTGCATGCGTTGGGTTCCTGCATTTTCATTGCAGTGTGGTGTTTTCTTAGTGTGGATACGCACATTTTAATTGATTCTACCTTTCACGCACATTTGGGGGTGTCCCGGTGCAATGAACATGGGCCACATCTCTAAGAGGGGATGCACACTTGTCTCCCTTGGGGAGGAGCGGAGCTCCTGGGACATCGAGGGTGTACAGCGTCGGCAGGTTCTGTCCAACCGCCTCCCAAGGAGGTTCTAGCCGTCCTCCCTCCCACTGGGTGCCCGCTGAGCACTTCGGGAATGGCAACAGGGGTATGGTCTCCCCGTTGAAATTAAAATCCCAACTGTTCCCGAAAGGGATGTCCTAAAGGGAGTCCACTGGGAGTGAGCAAGAGGAGAGGAAGGAAAAAACAACTCACAATATGAAAACTACTCCCCGGGGATGAAGCTGGTCCCGGCGATGTGGGCTCTGGCCAGAGTCTTAGGGCCTCTCTGGGTGAACCATTTCCCACCCACGCTGGTGGGGCAGTGAGGGCCCATGGCTCCGGTCAGGCAGCTCACATCCTCAGGGCTTTCGGTCACATGCACACGGCCAAGGCTCTTCCTGGACAAGTAAGACTGTCTCAGTGAAAGGCTGCCTCTAGCCCCGGCCAGCCTGGTTCCCAGTCCTGAAGAGGGATACTGAGCCTTTCTCAATTCGACCAAATTCCTTATGTTCTCTTTTTCCAGTAATCTTTCTAATGATTGACCAAAGAATGACTAGTGGGACTGTCTAAGGAATAGTCCTTGTGGCCAGTAATCCCCCAACCCGAGGGGGGCCTGCTGCCCTCTATGGGTCCTGCCTGCCTTCTGGGGACAGTACCTAGTCCTCTCCCCTTATACACAGACCCTCTGCAACCCCAGAGGGGAGACTTCATGCTCTGAGCTTTAAGTAGGTCAGAATCCCAGGGGAGGTGAGAATCCTAACCCCCACCCCCAACCAGCAATTCTAGAAATAAAGGAGACGGAGGTTCATAAGAGACCATTGTCCCTACTGACAACTTCTCCAAATAGACACTACGATATCATTTTAAAAGTTTAATACACCTGCTGTTCCTTCTCTAAATTGAGAATCCCTCGCTGACAGGAGCTGTGTGGGTTGTCAAAGGGTGACTTGAAAGACCCTTCTACCCCCGGAGGCCAGAGACTCAGGATCAAGGCCCTGGCTGTACACATCTTGCCTGCCTCTCTCCCCACCTCCATCACTCTATTTGCTGACTTCCCACTGGGTTTCCTCTCAAACCTTCTGCTCTTTCCTCTTGTCTCAAGCCCTGATTGGATGAAATCTCTGCTGGGAGTTTCACAGGGGCCTGGATGTTCAACAAGTTCTTGGCCTTGAAGTTTTACTTATAGCTCAAAGGGTTACACACATGATGGTCTGTCATTTCTCTGTAGCACAGACTTGAACCCAGGCCCTAGGAAGCTTATGTACTTAGTATATACTAAGCTAGTGAGGGGGCCCAGCCGTCTGTTCACCTTCTGCACAAAGGAACATCTCAGAGTGCCTGGGCAGAGACCCCTGACTCCAAAAGGCCAACAGGCCAACATTCCAACAGTGGCAGAGCAGAGCTGGCGTAAGGCAGAGAAGGAGTAAGGGCAACCTCAAGGACTTACGTATTTCTCTTCTTTCTCTCTCTTGCCTTCTTCACCAGGAGACCCTTGAAAGGCTTGTACTCCTCTCCTCTCACTCTCTTCCCAGTTGGAGAGAGACAGGGATAGGAAGAGGGGCCATAGCTACAACGGAGGGGGGCCTGAACTGGGGTCAGAAGGACTCACAGCTAAGCTGCTCCCAGATTTCTGAGTAAGAGAAATAAATGTCTGTTGGTTGAAGCTACTAAGCTTTGGAGTAATTTGTTATACAGCAATACATAACTAAAATAGAAAGTTATTGGTACTACTAACCAAATATTTCTGGTCTACCTTCTAGAAACATAAGGAAAGGACATGCCTCCTCACCTTGGAAGTTAGATATGTACATGTCGATTTCTTTGGTAATGAAATCTCAAAAACAGATGTGGTCACCTCTGTGCAGGCACCTCAAGAACCAGGACACCATCACCATTTCTTTCTCCCTCTACCAAACCAAGGGTCAGTTTTGCCCAATGCTTCATTAGCTTAGGGCCTAGATTTGGGGTGAGGGCGTGCAGAGCTCTGAGCCAACTCACCATGGACACGGACATGGTAGCAGGAGAAGAAAAAAAATCTTTGCAGGTTTAAACACCTCCACTTTGGGTGTTTGTTACTGCAGCAAGACCAGAACTATACTGACTAACGCAGGCAAGGATGCTCAGGGATCCCCTATCCATCCACCTCCATTTCTTCCTGCCAACACCTCCATTGAGGTCAGCAGGATTCTACCCTTAATGTGGGATTTCTACCTCTGCGAAGGGAACAGCACTCTCTCCCCCGGGGGAGCCTGGTTCGGGAGCGGCTTGGGACCCTGGGCACAGTCCCCGTGTGTGAGTTAGAAGACTTTAAGGTGTTAACGGCCCCTGTGATCTGGTTCTGAAAGTCACAAAGTCAACACTGATTGATCCTTTGCTTTCTTTTCCGGAACCATAGAGAATTTGGGGGAAGTTACTGTCTGGCCACCCAGAAAACAAAGGCCAGTTAGGATTTGTTTTATTTTCTTTTCTTCCCAGATCAATCCCCAGTTCCCCAAGGATCCGGTGTGGTTTTGAGCTTCCTCTATGCCTGTTCTGCTCTTCTCCACACATCCCCTGCTCACCCCTCCCAGCCCCCTCAACCGTTCTCTTCTTCCCCACAGCCTCCTCTCCCCTCCCCACCCCTGCCCCCACCATTCTGGGTCCGTGGCCTCCTCGTTAGGAAGTGTTAGAAAGTTGCTGGAGTAAGAAATGAGCCTGTGAAAGCTCCTTGTCCTAATTAAACTTCAACGTGCAGAGTGACTGGAGGCGACGGGGAGGAAACGGGTGCCACAGGGGTCTCAGACTGGGTCCGGGCTGGGGAGGGACATTGTCCTGCAGAACAAAAGCTGGTGTTTGCATGTGTTAAACCCCATCAAACTTCATCAGACCCAGGTGCAAAAGCCCACATCCCAAATGCCATCCCGGCTTATGCCACCTTCCAGAGGGCTGCTGGGGCCCCAGCCGTCAGCCCTAATCAGGGCAGGGCCCCACATCAAAGCTGGGCTCCCTCCATGGACAGCTTCTGCTCCAAGATGCATTGTTGTTAGGACTCCCTACGCGCAGCCCTTGCCCCACGAATTAGGGCACAGAGCCCCCCATGGCATGGTTGGTCCCTGCCGGCCTTGTTGTTAATGAGGTAGGGAGGGCAGGTTCCTCCTGGCCTGGGACTGACATAATCACATAAAGCTGTTGCTTTGAAACAGAGGGAGCTGCCCCAGAGTCAATTTCCCTGAAAGCAATGCAGAGCAGAGCTTCCTGGGAGAAGACACAATGCTGTCTATTGTCTCTGTCACTTCCTCTGCACCCTCCCGGCCTGGAAGCATCTACTTGGGAGCCACAGCCCTTTGCACAAAGCTGTTTGCTGAGGCCCAGCCGCGGTTTCCAAAACCCCCGTGAGAAGCAGTTTCTCTCCGCAGTCATTGTTTCCAGACTAGCCAAGCCGGCTGGGAAGGAGAAGCCAGACCTAGGGAGACTGTCTTCCCGGCCCTGGGAAGAGACCTGGCTTGCAAAGACACTGGACTCTGGCGGCTCAGGGCGTCTCAGGTTCTCTAGAAGCACCCCGTATCTGGGCAGAGGCTGGGGAGGTCGCCAGGTCCAGCGAGAGACCCCCACATGGGCCAGGCCCTGAGTGAGGAGAGTGGGGTCCCCCTAGGAGGTTCTCAAAATGTTGCTGGGGCCCTGCAAATGCCCTTCCTACCAGCCACCTGGGCCACCGCTTACGTACCCCTCCTTCCTAATTCTGCCCCTTTCCAGAGGCACCTGGGCCGCTTACGTACCCCTCCTTCCTAATTCTGGCCCATTCCAGAGGCACAGGCCTGCTCTCAGATGTGGCCCCCCTGGGCGGAAGTTCTCACACCCACATTTCTCTCTGCCCCCCCACCCAGCTATGTGTTCCGAAGAACCCAAGCAGAAAGAAGATGGGCTGGGGGAGCCCCAAAGTGGGCTGAGGAGGGCCTGGGACAAGACTGGGGTGTGGAAAGGGAGCGGAACCTGGATGGGGTGTGGGTGCTGGTCTCCGCTGAGCGCTGGCTTGGAGGCAGGACCTTGCAGCCAAAGTCAGGTCTCCGCATCTTCCCAGCTCTGTGTTTGGGGGGTTCTGCCGCATTCAGTGGGCCACTGAGAACTCTGGAAGGCACTAGATTCTAGGCGGATCAAGACAGGGCCCTGTCTTACCAGCTGGGAGAGGGACATGTGAATAGCCAAACCTAATCCCAGGCAGAGTTTACTGAGGGTTGTTTGGAAGGTGGCCTGAACGAAGAGGAAAGAGGACAGTTTGGTGCGGGAGGAAGGGAGCCATCCCTAGAGGGCTGTCCTCACTTAGGCCTCAGTGGCCCTGGGGGACGGTGCAGAGAAGGCGTGGAGCCGAGGTAAGAGGAAGCCCTTGTTGAAGCATTGATCACAAAGCGGGCTCAGACACTTTATTTCCCCCCCAGCCCTGCGTTAGCCTTGTCTCCAACCAAGTCTTTGGCATTCCTGGAAAATGGTGACTTTGATAACCTGCGGCCAGCCCCCCACGTCACCTTTCATTTTGCAGTCTGGCACATGTGGTGGGCCCCCGGAGAACACTCACCCATCCTGGGGGTGAAGCCGTGCTATGGGGCCCCTGGAAACCGAAAGGGCCCACTTAAGCAGATCACTCTTGGATGCTGGCAAGAGTGAAATCACTCGATAGGTATTCTGTCGTGTGTTTCTTTTTAACTATATATATAAAAAAAAAGGGTGGATGTGCAAACCCAGCCCAAGAATACCTTGGCTCACGCTCAACGAGATGAAACTTTAAAAAATGATTTAATGTTCTGTTAGACTGTTGCATATTAAAGCAATGTAATGCCTTCTAAGAGAGGAGAATCAGATCCTGAAAGCGATGACTTGGACACATTTGAAGAGTTAGAGCTCACTTATTACAAAAGCAACAATAAACATCCCACCACATGCATACAGCAGCCTGGACCTCTAAGGAAGGTACGCAAGCGTCCTTTTGTTCCCAGATTATAATGCTCCCACCTCCTACTTCCCTTCCAGAGCTGCACTTTCCCAAACAGCAACCACGGGGGTTGCCGGCAAGCTCCCAGGAGAAGAGAGTCTGTGGGGCTGCATGATCCCAGAGTTGCAAAGTCAAAGCCCTTCCCCAGGCAACGCAGGTTTCCTTTCTGATGACTCTCTGGCTGGGCTTGGTGGGGGGCAGGCAGCAACGGTGTGTGTCCGCGATGTTGCACCTCGAACAGTGCAGCTGTAGAACCTCACTGCAGAGAGGCGTTCATGGAAAATTATTGGGCACTTGGCCCACAGCAGATGTGACGGGAAATTGAGCCAGGAGGATCTGGGATGCGGCAGGAGAGAAGACATGGAGGGACTGTGAAGTCTTGCAAGGTGACCACAGGCGGAAACCTTAAAAAAAAAAAAAAAGAAGAAGAAGACATTCCCACCCGTGCCAGAAAATGGGACTAACTTAAAATGCAGTTCCTTTCCTTGAAGTGGGCTTGGCAAGCCCAGTTGTTGAAAGGCAACAACAACAACAAAAAAAAAAAAAAGAAAGAAGAAAAAAATTAAATAAAAGAAAAGAAAAAATCAACATGTTTCACATTTGTCTAGCTTACAGTTCCCTCCAGGCCCCCATAGCATGCTGAAATGATGTGTGAGATCAGAACAAAAGGAATTTAGAGAAATTCTTGCCACAGGGACTAGAGCTAAGGAGGCTACACTTTGTAACTTTAAAATATTGTTTCATGCATTTATGATGTGAAATCGTCCAACAGGTAGCAGCATGCTGGCCCCTCTTGGATGTTTCCAGACTCACAGAGCTGGGGCCTCTCCAGCCATGGCTTAGGAGGGTCACCTGTGCCCCTTGCCCCCAAAGGCCATCTCAGCCCGGAAGCCAGAGGGAAGTGTGCTTGTCCCCTTGTGTACAGAGTTCTTTTTCCCCATTTGTGTTCCAGGACCTTAGGTCCTCGCCTCACCTACCCCCATCCTCCAACTCTGTTATTCTGTGAAGAATGGAGACTTGTTTATAGTCTAGTGTGAACGACAACCCCAACTTTTTCTTTGGATGGATAGGAAGGCTTCCGTTCTCACTGGTCCTAAGCTAAAGTAAGATGTTAAGCAGATGAGGGAATTATATTTAGGGGCAAAATGTCCAAACTGGATTCCTATGAGCCTTCCTTGAAGGCTCCATGAAATTTCGTACCTTTGGGCCTATGCAGCACTTGGTTCTTTCCATCTGCAATGCTTTCTGCATAATTGACTCATATTTTCTTTCTGCTTAAAGATGATTCACTTAAAGGTGACACACACACAGAATGGTCTTCTGCAATTGCGAGTGTCTCTGTGGCAGAAGCTGCTAGTTGCCTACCAACATCTCTTCCCCTTTATTCTTGACTAACAGACCCCTATGTTGTTGGGAGCAGCAATGGGGCCAGCCAGAAACAAACAAACAAAATATAAAACAAACAAACAAACAACCCCCCCCTTCATTTCCTAGGTATACAGATATCTGTGGCTGAGGAGATATAAGTAGAAGACACTGGGGACAGGGGGAAAGTTCTTCAGAGAAAGTTCTTCAAAGGGGGACTAATTAAGCCAGGAAGCTAGTTTTCCTCTTTGCCTTTGTCCTTGGAATATGGCCATGATGGCTGGAGCTCCAGCAGCCATCTTGGGACCAACCTGAGGATGGAATTAATAAGCCAAGGTTGGTTGAGCAGAAAGAAAGACCAAGCTGTCAGGCTTTCTAGTGACTCAGTGTGGAGCTGTCTCATCAGCCCTTGACGTTTCATCCATCTATTTCTTTTTATTTTTATTTTGTATTTCTGTATTTTTACATGAAAATGAACTTGCACCTTCTTTAAGTCCAGGTTTTGTCACTAGCTGAATTTAACCTAAATCCTCCTCTCTCTGCACTTCTTCAGATGGTTGTTTACACTTCCAGTTTCTCGTTCTGAGCCTGTCTTCTCCCCAGTCCTAAAGAGCTATGGGGTCAACCATGTATCTGTCCTGAACTTTCACCTTTGGAGCCTCAGTGCCTGCCTTGGAGTCTGGCACATAATGGCAGCCCTGTACATGTTTGTTGACCGAGAGGTCCCTGAAATGTGGCTCTGCCTGTGGGTGGGCCCACTTGGACCCCCCTTTCCATGAAGTTAACCAAGACTCCAGGATATAGGGAGCCGAGCCCATGAAGAAATCAGTATTTCGACTAATTTGGACTCAGAAGAGGAAAAAGCACCTATTTACATTTATTTATAACAACGAAATAGCTATTTCTGAGCACCTGCTATGTGCTCCAAAAATTGGCTCCCTCTGTCCCACTTCACCCCCCATTCTTTTAAGATTTCCGCCCGTGCGTCCTTATTACAGATTAAGACATATTCTCACGCGTACATTGCCTACCTCACCCTCCCTCTCCTCAGCCAGGAATTTTCCCCAGTGAATCTCTACAGGTGCAGCAGGAACCAGGGGCCTCCCTGGGTGGGGTGGTCAGGAAGTGGGGGATGGAAGCGTGACCCCGGAGCCCGGAAGGAGCCCCCGAAGTTAGGTCCCCACAGAGCTTGCGAGTTTTCCTTTGTCCACCCCTGCATCTATTTTGCCCAAAAGTGCTTTGGGGTGAACAGTTACCACGGAAGCACAGGCCAGGCCCCCTGGCCTCAGAGCTCAGCCTTCAGGGTAGGGCAGAAGAAAGAATGTAATCAGAGTTATGGCTTAATGAAGTGAACCGTGATGACCATAAACAGACAATTTGGGATTTGGTTTGTTTTTTTGTACAAGGCAGTACCTTTCAAAAGTGACTGGTGTTCGGGTCGGGCTTAAACGTTTTCATGTCACCCACCAAAACAAAACAAAACAAAACACTGTACTTTTCCACCTTAAAATGGGATTGGTTTTGTGGGTTGGGAAAGTTACCAAAAATAAGTTTCTTCAATCATAGGAGTTAGCACAGAGGAAGTTGCTCGATCATTTGGAAGGTGGGAGAGGACTGTAGGTAAGAAAGAGCGGTTACCGACAACAGAATGCCAGACCACCTACATCCTAGCTTTTTCATATTTGATGTATATAATAGATGATAAATCCAGCGTAACTAGAGGAAAAAAAGTAAGTTTGTCTACTAGTTCCTGTAGATGAGGTAGAGCCCAAATAGGTATATGGGACAGCTCCTAGCTGTGTGCTATGTTTTACGAAATAGCAAAAAAAAAGTGTCCTCCCTCTTGAGAATCAGCATCTCTAATGCAGCGAGCCCAACATGGCAGCGCCCAGCAGCACGGCCATGCGCTTCCTGAGGTCAGGGTGGAGGGAGATGGAGGGGGTGGAGGGGGTGGGCAGCAGTGCCTCCCTCTGCTTTGGAAAAGGGTTCTGCTATAAGTTGGTGGCCTTTATTTTGTGTCCAAACATGTCATCACTGCCTAGTAATAACCCAAGTCAGGCCTATTTCTGGCCCATTCTGAGTTTACAGCCACTCGGGGGTGCCCTGAAGGAGTTGCTCATCTTTTTTTTTTTTTTTTTTTAAGATTTTATTTATTTATTTGACAGATGGAGATCACAAGTAGGCAGAGGCAGGGAGAGAGAGGGGAGGAAGCAGGCTCCCTGCTGAGCAGAGAGCCCGATGTGGGGCTCTATCCCAGGACTCTGGGATCATGACCTGAGCCGAAGGCAGAGGCTTTAACCCACTGAGCCACCCAGGCACCCCGGGGGTTGTTCATCTTTAAAGCACACCCCAGAAATGCCTTGTGTGGGAGGTGCTGGGAGGCAGGCAGAAATGGCAGGTTTGAAGGATGACAGAACGCATAGTCCAGACGTCGGGCCAAGGCTTGCCAGCCCTGTGGCCCCAGTGTGATCCTTACACCTCACCCAGAGGTGAGGCTGGGACTCTGGCACCTTCAAGGGCAGCCAAGCCAATGCTGCCAGCTTAGGCGATGACACAAAGGTCCAAGTGTATGGTCTTGAATATCTGTTCTTAAAAACCTTCCCTCTACCCAAGAGTACCATCTCTTACCTCTATCTCTCTGGGAGGGCAAACCGGACATTATTCTACCTGGACATGTTTTCCCAACTAAATTAGAAACTCCTTGAAAGCAAAAACTATGTCCCATTCCTCTGTGGTCATCATGCCCAGCTCTTTTAACAAAGCATAAAACTTCACTTGGGATTGACCTTTTTACTTCTTCCAAGATAAAAACCAAGGGGCACTTTGGTCTATGCAAGGGATCATGGTTTCCCACCTGTAGAAGTCACCATAGGTCTGGGAGCCAGGTGGCTGGGGTTTCTAGTCCTGGCTTGGTCACAACTAATGCCATGACCTGGATAATGCTGACCCTCCCGAGTCCAGAGCTGATTGGCCTGTGAAATAAAGAAATAGGTTTTGGAGATCTCTGTGGCCTCTTACCAGGTCTACAGCATAGGCTAACCCTTGAGAATAGCATCTCATCTAGGAACATCCTTGGGACAGGTGGGAAAACAAGCAGGACTTACTTGTACTACTCCAACTCAAGACTTTTAACTTGTTCTAGAAAGAGAATCAATGGCGGTGCATTCACTGCAGACCTGCAAATGAACTATCCAACTCACAGTTGATGAAAGTACAGAATAGGTAAACAACCACTTGCATTTTGAATATTTGGGGTCCTTTTGGAGATCTAGTACCAAGCTGTCCTGGGTCCATGACGCCCCCTTGTGGCCAATGTGGGTGGTGTCTCTGCCGTTACGCATTTGGATTCTGGATGACTTGGTGTCTCAGTCCGTTGAGCGTCTGCTTTTGTTCTCATGGTCCTGAGATTGGGCCCAGCATTGGGCTCCCTGTTCAGCAGGGAGTCTGCTTCTCCCTCTCCCTCTGTGCATGTTTTCTCGCACTCTCTCTCTAATAAGTAAAATCTTAAAAAAAAAAAAAAAAAAAAAGAAGCAGCAGGAGACCAAACAATAAGCCAACTTGGCTAGGGATGGTAAGTGCTATAAGGGCCGTAGGACAGGATGTTGTGAGGGAAGGATGTTGTGTGGGCTAGTCAGGGAGGCTTTTCTGATGAGGCAGCATTTGAGCTGAGACTGTCATGACAGAAGAGGTCACAAAAGAGCATTCCAGGCAGAGGTGATTGCCGTTGCAAAGGCCCTGAGGTAGAAATGAGATGGATGTGTTTTCAGAACAGAAAGACACACTGTGCAGCTGGTGTCTGGCCAGCATGCCGTGGGGCCTGGAGGTGGCACAAGATGGAGGACAGACCAGGAGATGCGTCGCCGGGTGTGAGGAGTTGATTCTGAGTGGGAGGGTTGGGGAACCAGAAGGGAGAGGAATGTGGTACTCCTATGCTGGATGCCTTCCCTTTCTTGCCCATTCCTTATACTTCAGTCAATTCTACTTCAGACAGTATTTCTTTCTATTCCAGGCTTTATTCAAGTATCTCAAAAAAAAATTTCTACTCCCTTAATCAGCCTTCCTTTCCACCCCATTGAGAGCAAAATGATCCCGCCCTTGGCCAATGTAGACCCTGTGGTGTTGGAGGACCCCTCCTCGAGGAAATGACGAACAACCACACACCCAGCCTGACCAGGCACCCTCACCTGGAGAAGCCCGTTTCCAGAAGTCCAGCACCTGAGCAGCAGCCATCCACAGAACCATGTGATGCTAAATGATCCTGTCTTACAGAGTAGAAAGTTGGAGGTTAGAGGTCACCTCGGGTCCCATGGCCAACAACTGCCAGATTCAGGACGCTAGAAACTACTAACTTGGCCTAAGTCCATAGCATAATATGGAAGCAACACGTGGACTCAAAATTGCATGATTTTTTTTTCATATCCACTATGCTAGCCACATATGGACAATGGGGGAGAAACTAGGTAGTGTTCCTGCCCCCAGAGTTCCAGTCTCATAAAGAAGGGATGCCTGGGTGGCTCAGTCAGTTAAGCATCTGACTCTTGAATTCTGCTCAGGTCATGATCTTGAGGTCTAGCGATGGAGCACCACGTCGGGGTCCTCGCTCAGTGGAGAGTCTCTTTCTCTTCTTCTTCTCCCTTTTCCCTCCCTCTGCTCCTGCACGGGCTTTCTCTCTCTCTCCAAAATAAATAAAATAAATCTTTTTTTTTTAAGAAGACCCATATCAAATCAATGACTACACAAAGAGATGTGTAGTTGTAATTTTGCATATACAAAATCATATGTATATTATAATGTAGCTGCCCAGTGAGTCAGAATATGTACAATGACAATAGTTACCACTCCTACAAAGACACCTGAGGCTCGGTGCCATCTCCCCGCTCTGGCCTCTCATTTCCTACATTGATTGTCCACTGTCTACACTTGGCCCTTTGATGTCATTACTTGAACCATTCTGGGCAATCACCTTATCAGGACCTGCCACCCCCAAGGGGAAGGGTGGTCTCATGTCCCAAAGTGGGCCTCCTGACCTGATAATATCCATCCCAGCCCCTCTAATGACACAGAACCTAATCTCCAAAGTGCCCTAAAGTCACTCCCACATTCCCTGAGTCTGTGTCCCGTTCCATTAAACCTGCCTTCCTCAAGCCCCAGCATTCGACATCAGTCTAAAGAACAATTTTTATTCCATGTAATGAACATATAACGTCTTCTTCATAGCATTACCCTGGCGTTCCTGGGCTTTGATCTTGTAAAACCGATTGATTAAAATTCTGCAAAGATATTCCTTTCGGCATAGCTGTAGGGAGTCTCTGAAGACTGGGGGGCAGCTGGCTCTTGGCTGGCATGGGTATTCGATTTTCCTTAGGCTTATGGTGAAATGTGGGCCTACGGGGGATCTCCATTTTGAAAAGAAACAGAGAGCTGGAGAGAGGAAAAGGACTCGTTTCAGCCATCAGGACTAGTTGGGCTTCAGCTTGGGGGTGGGGGAAGAGCGTCCTTTCATACGGTATTGGCCAAGCAGAGACTAGAGCCCTGGTGGGCCTCCTCATGCCATGATATGCATACAGAACTCCTGGGGCTCTGGTTCACATGAGATTCTATCTCTGTAGGTCTTGAGCAGGGCCTGAGAGTCTGCATTTCTAAAAAGCTCCCAGATGAGATGCTGATGCTGCAGTTCTAGACATCACACTTCTTAGATACTTGTTAGTAGCTGGTACGTAGTGCGGAATCCTGAGCCCACCTCGGGGATTGAGTCTATACATTAACAAGATCCCAAGTGATTCCTGTGCGAAGTGCAGTGTCAGAAGTCTGGTTTCTAGAGCGGCTCTGTATGTGGTGCCCACGGCAGACATGGCTAATCAATGACCGCACCGATGATGAGTTGAGATCCTTCTCTGCGCGGAGCTGCAAGTGCCCTTCTAATGCCTGAGTGTCTGCCTTGGGGCTGGAATGCACTAGAAAGATTGGGACGAATCAGCCCTAACATGGGACACATGAAACAAGAGAGCGAAAAACAAGCTAGGGCAAATTTAGGCTTTTCAAACCAAAATGTTTCTAGAAGGAGCCCAGGAAGTGTCTGCATTGTCAGGATGAAGCATAAATACATACGAAGGGGATGTGTTTCAGAGGGGGCAGGCCTGGAGTCAGCCAGAGAAGGGTCTCTGTCCCGTGGTGTCGGCAGCCACTGAAAGCTATCTATGACATCCATCAGAGAGAAAGCCAGGAAGAAGGTTCTAGAATGGCTGAAAAGCTGCCCACCTGGCTGGATGTTTCTTGGCTGGGGCTGAAGGAAGAGACTAGGGTGTGCCCCTCTGGCATGAGAGTCTCAGGTGGCTTACGAGGAACATTCACCACACACCAAGCAGAGACTGGCGCTGACACAAGTTGTGATGTCACTTAGGTTTCTCTACCTGTGTGGGAGGTCCCAACACCCCCTTCTGACAGATGAGGAAAGTGAAATCCAGGAAGCTTCAAGAATGAGGGTAATAAATGCCTTAATGGGAGTCCTATCCAGTTTGTCTGGCCCCCTGGGCTCATATATATTTATCTTTTGGCACCCAAAAAACCAAAACTATTTCCTGTAGTCTCTTGGCCAATTTCCATTAGAGGGTCCTTGGCCGTCTTGCCTGTGTGAGGGGAAGGAAAGGATGAAGATCAGGCAGCATCCAGAAGGGAGATGCCTGGGAGCTGAAGACAGGCAGGACAGGGCTCTGGTGATGCTCTCAGTCAATTATGATGTGGGCAGCAGTGATGTCTTCCTGTCTCTTTTACCACAGGTGTGCTTGGCATGTCACAGCTGTTCTCCTGTTAAGTCCCATGACCTTGCTGGGAAGGAATTGTGACTTTTGTTTTCGGAAGAGGAAGTGGACAAAGGGGTGATATGCGCTTAGCTCACGTGCCGGGTCCAAAGTGCTCCCTGGACAGAGAGTCACACGCACCTGGGTCTGATCACAAAGCTAGGACCCCTCTACAGGCTCATGAAGAAGTGAGTGGGATTTTGTGGGCTGCCTGGGCACGAATCCCCATTCCCAGCATCGTGTCTATGATACGGGTGAAGTTTTGGGTACTATCAATAAGCTTTTGCAGCACCATTTATTTGTAAGTTGGGGAATTCCTGTTTCTCACAGTGGAAAAAACATTAGTGGCAACTTCCTACTGAACTTGGTCCCATGACATCTAGTGGCCACCCGAAGGAGTGCAGTGGGACCACACCGGACATTGGTTAGCAGGTGCAAATGCTGATAAAAGATGGGCTGAGGGGCACCTGGGTGGCTCAGTGGGTTAAGCCTCTATCTTTGGCTCAGGTCATGATCCCAGGGTCCTGGGATCAAGCCCCGAATCGGGGTCTGCTCAGCGGGGAGCCTGCTTCCTCCTCTCTCTCTGCCTGCTTCTCCGCCTACTTGAGATCTCTGTCAAATAAATAAATAAAATCTTAAAAAAAAAAAAGATGGGCTGAAATTCACAATAATTGAAGTATCCATGGAATTTAGAAAATGCCTGTTTAAGCCGTGTGAAATTTGCAATTCTTGTTTTTGTTCCTACTCTTCATGTTTGCTTACTACAACTAGTAGAAGATACAGCTTATCCAACCCATTGTCTTTTAATTGATAAACTATGTTTAATGATTATAAGTATATAGTATAGCATACTAAAATATAATAGAAGCTCAATTCTTGCATTATGCTCAATAATGAAAAACATTATAAAGTTGGAGCTGCTATAGGTGTTCAATTAGTCTATTCCCCTGGGGGAGGGGTGGGTGGTTTGGGATCACCATAATGCCCTATCAAAAAAATCCTACAGGGCAATATACATAAATAGGCTTCCCATCTGTTATGCCTAAACATATTATAAGATCTGAGGGCTTTACAGAGACTTTCTGATTATAGGGGAACTTCTAGGGTACTGCTTGAGTAACTTTCACGCCACAAAGGCACGACAACAGAATCCCCAGGCTGTTTCCTGAGAACACAGATTTTAACAGCTCCTCCACTCTCCACCCCCATCTCTACCCCAGGATTCAAATAGTGGCAAACATCCAAAGGAAGATTCTTCCGTAACTGATGCTCCTTTACAGGGAGTCCTGGCTGAAAGGCAAGAGGAAAGTCTTGTCACTGTGAGGCTGGGATAGATGAGTCCAAGAGTGATTCGCCAAACTAACACACTCAAATTAGTTTTCAAACATTTTGGGTTTGGCAAACTGCATCTCGCTAAGCCCCCTTTCCCAACATTTTTATACCCATGTGGATTTCAGGGGAAATTTAATATGTATGTTTCTGATTCACTTAGGCTTAACTCAGCGCCATTGTTTAGCAAAAGCCACTTTTGTCCAAGAATCTTCCAGATCCCTTTTATAAGCCCCTTAAATACCTTTCCTTCTAACCAGGAAGTGTGTTTTGCCAGAATCAATTGAGTTCACCGCCTCCCCCCAACACACACAAATAATTCAAATTTGGTTCAAAACTTAGAATCCCTGAATTTCGAAGAGGGTTGCAAATTTGGCAAACAACTCCTCGTGTCACTGAGAAAGTCCGGTGGCAATACTGAGAAGTGTGGGATGTTAAGAGGGAGACACAATGATTATATGTAGTGACATTTTGTGTACTTTAAAACCAGAAGTCTGACTTCTTGCTGCAAGGATTGAGTGCTGGCCTGGCCAAGCAGCTTCCAAATCTGGGTGGCCCAGGGACCTGAGCTCTTTAAGCATTGGTACCTTACTCACTCGATAGGCTGGAAGGTGCAGCTAATTCCCATGGGCAATATAGGATGGTGGGCCACCTGCCCAGCCCTCTAAAAATTCTCTTCCCTGGGAAGGACTTCAGCATCCAACTTAGGTAATCAAAGCTGTGGACGAACGAGTGGGTTAGCTTCATTTATCCCATCCCAGGGTTAATTTCATCTTTGTTTTTTAATTTACTAAAAACCTGAGCACAGATATTCAGAACATTTAATTAAAACCAGAAAAGGGAGAGATGGTGATAAGATTTCAAACACGCTGCTTATTGCATATAAAGAAAACACAATTATTCTACCAGAGTTTAGAAGTTTGTTTCTTTTAGCCTCAGTGAAATAGTGTGATTTAAGTAGCCAGTTGCATCACTTAGGATTAGATTCAACCACATATAACAGAAAGCCCAAAAGGGGGAAAAGCTGAAGTAGGACAGGGATTTCCCCTGTGCTCACATGAAAGAAATCCAAGGAAGGAAATCCAGGGCAGAAAGCCTGGTTCTAGGGTCATAGTGTCTTCTTGTGTGTCTGCTTCAAGTTCCTTATCATATAACTTCCATTCTCAGAATTGCTTTATGGTCATAAGATAGCTGCAAGAGCCCCAGCCCTCACATCTCTGTTCTAGGCAGCAGGAAAGAAGAAGAGCCTCTCAACTAACTTGGCCCCACGGAAAGAGCTCCTTCAGGAGCCAAAACCAAAGACTTTGGCTTTGATCTCATTAGCCAGTCTTGTCTGCGAGAGAGACTAGAAAATATGTTTTATCCAAGCACACCACTGTCCTCAATAATATGAAGTTCTACTGGCAGGAAGGAAGGGATGAATTGGGTGATCAACCAGCTGTCTCTGCTTTACCTGCCATGCCCTCTCCTGGCCTTGTCACCACTCTTAATCACTGGGGTTACTGGTGGAAGACGGACCCTCAGGGCAAACTTCCAGCAGCCATGAACTGTCAGGCTGAGTGTGTGAAAGGCCCAACCAAGGCCTGACCCACAAATATTTTGATGTATCCTCTTTGCTTTTATGTAGTTGCTTCTCTGCATCTGCATGGTCTGAACCTGATTTACCTCAGACCAATAGTGTGTGTGAAGATTTTCCCTCAGGTCTACAAAGGACCTGAGGAGGAATTGGCTGAAAACAGTGGTGCTATGGCCCTTTCTACTTTGACGTGGCTGCGGGGGTGAGGGGGGGGTGGTCCGCTGGTTCATCTTCCTCAGGCCCGGATGCTCCTGTCTCTGGTGTAATCACTGATGAAAACTCATAGGAAAACAGCTCGGGTGGTGTGTTCCCTGAGGACAGAATGATGGAGAAGCAGAGAGAGATCTTCACAGACCTTGACTTATAGTGAGTGTGAAAGCCAAGTAGCTCCCTACTCAAGTCGAGGCCACATTGAACACTTCACATGAAAGGGGGAAGCTACCTCTTCGACACGGGCGGGGAGATGCTGGCAGTAACGTTCATCTTCCCTCATTTCTTTTTTTGAGATTTTATATATTTATTTGTCAGAGAGAGAGAGCACACAAGCAGGCAGAGTGGCAGGCAGAGGCGGAGAGAGAAGCAGGTTCTCTGTGAGCGAGGAATCCAATGTGGGACTCGATCCCAGGACCCTGAGATCATGATGTGAGCTGAAGGCACCGGCGACTGAGCCACCCAGGCGTCCCACCATCTTCCCTCATTTTGAGGGCACCTCTCAGCCCATTTTACAGCCAAGAAAACTGAGGTTAGGTCACCTGTCCTGAGGCACCCTGATTCCCAACTTCTGAGAACCACCGTCCCCATGAGGAGCCTGGCTTTCCATGAAAGTGTTCTGAACACCCAGGGGTTCCAGAGCCTGGTCTTGACGTCTAGATGCTAGGTGAGGTGAGTGGTCTTCGGGAGGCAGTTCTGCAGCGAACCACCAGCTATGGGGATGCTGAGGACCTTCAGGAGATCTCTGGGCACCCCTGCTGAGACTTGAAATAAAGTATAACAAAATGTGGGATCCATGACTATCTCCATCATTATTCATTACATTTGCTACAGACTCTCCGTATCTCCCGCAATGTTTTATGAGTTTAAAATGGAATTAGGTGGAGCTTTCAATGCTGGGGGAGGGATGGAGAGGTCATCTAACTTTGATTTTATCTGAGTTTTTTCTTCACGATTCCTTTTACTCAGTGTTCATCAAACAACCAACCCCTCCACATGCAATGTCTTGGACTCCTAATGAGATACGACAAGAAGCCAGACCATAGTGGCACCACAGAGCTGAATATGAAATAAAAAGAGTATTTTTACAATGACACTAGTAGAGCGACCGCGGATCAGAGACGTTTCTACAAGTCAGAGAAGCCAGGGGAGCTTGCGAACTTCCCAGAAGAAAAGTCGGCAGAGAGGAAATCAGTCTCCAAGAGGAATGGCAAAACGGAGAACCAGCATCCAGACAACACTTCATAGTTTAGAAAGCATGCCTTTGCACCGTTCTCTCACTTGAGTTTCCCCAAACACTGAAGTGGGAAGGAGATCATTTTACAAAGAAAGTACGAGAAGCTCAGAGGGATGAAGTGTCCGACCCAAGAAAACACAGCTGGAATCTAGCCCCGGGATGTGGGCAGAAGGGGCTGGGCCTCTGGTGTTCTCTCTGGCACTCTCTCTGGCATGCCAATACCCAGCAGCAGACTGTGGAAGGAGAGGGTCCTTCCTCCTCTCTTAGCAATGGCGGTGACCACCTCAGAGGCCAGGACCTCAGGGTCTGATCCCTAAGGAAGACACAGCCTCTCGGGATGTGGCCACCATTTTGCACCGGGACCTTCACTCCGTTCTATGCTGCTCCAGACGTGTGGGACACAGGTGCTCACCTTGGTGAGAGAAGAAAGGCAGACAGAAGAAGGTGGGAAAAATCCCTCCTCCACAGTCTGCCCCACCCACCCCCACACAGTCTGGCCTTGATTCCTCCACGGCTGCTGCTGTCTGGGGCAAGTGTCTGCATGCCTCTGTTTACTCACCTGTAAAATGGGGAGAAGAGCATCTTGCCTTCATCCCTCCCACTGGGTGGCCAGACGGGAGCAGCGGTAGCCTGCTGGTCTAGACAAGCCTGGCAGCAGGCTCGTCCTCCTGACCTGTTCTCTGGGAGTTCCCTGCTCTGGCTGAGGGCCCCACTCCCATTCCAGGCTCCCAGGACCCTGTGGGTGGCTGTCAACAGGACAATTTGCAGGTGAGGTGGTCGGCATCATTGCAACTGGTTCCCAAGCCTGGATACCGCAGGTCACAAGTGTATCTTTGGGTGGCAGTTGAGGTGGCCTGTCTTCCGGATTTCATGACGAGCGAGGCAGCAGCAGTCTACCTTCGAGCAATCAGACTCCGCTCTCGAGGAGAGCACAGTTCTAAGTGCCCGCCCTGTTTGCCTCTCCTCATCCAGCCAGCGGTTATTAGAATTTCCTCCACAAATCTTCAGACTTGTTTTTAAGCCCGACACAAACGACATAAGTTCAACCACTTGGAATCCTCCAGAAAGTCTTGGAATGGGAGTTCTGCTTAGAAAGCTTGTCCACTTACAGCCTTTTCCGGCTTGGTGCCCCCACTAGCCTGGGGGCCTGGCGCTCAGGGCAGAGAGAATCTGCTGCGGGACCCCGAAGGCCTTCGTGGGCCCAGACACCCAAATGCTGGGGCTGAGCATCCAGCCAGAAGCCCTGACATGAGACATCCGCCCACGTGTTTCCAACAGAACTGCATGGGGGCCATGGGCCATTCAGGCAGGGCAGGGAACCCAGGGGACTGGGTAGGAGCCACTGAAGGAAAGAGGCAGCATTGCCCCAGGGACTCATCAGTATTAGTGAACACAGCAGGCAGCCGAAGGCAGACTCACTGATGTGGGTCAGCCCTAACCCGAGGCAGAGGACCCCGTACCCCCTTTCCCTCCCTCACCGGTGCATTCTAACCCATAACAGCATAGGACCCTTTTACCCCCAGCGGGCGGGTGATCCCAGGAAGGGTTTGCAAAGGTTTAAAAGCTTACTTACTCCACTATCTAGACGGACACCCAGTAGCACTGCAATGAGGAGGGAGAGAGGGGACAGAGATGGTCACCATGATCACAAAACCAACAGAAAGAACATCAGGACAGTGAGGAGTGCCTCCGTTTCCAGTCTCGCCGGTTGAGATTACTCACAGAAGGAAACAGGCCGAGGGGCTGAGCCTAACTGGGGATTAAACCCATGCTTGCTCAGTTCGTGCCCCACATCTTTGTTCCAGAAACCTGAGGTATGACAAGCAGGAGAAGCCACGGCCATGTCTCAGATGGGACCCAGGGCAAGTCCCTAGGGTTGGTGTAGCGTTTGCCAAAGGGCAAAAGGAGAGGAGCAGGACAGGCCTCTGCTTCCCGGGGGGAAAAGATGAGCAGCCTACTGGACAAAAGCTTCAATTCTTAAAACGCAAAGCTGCAAAGATTTCCTGTGCTTTCTCTCTTTGTTTTTTTGTTTGTTTGTTTTGTTTTGTTTTAATTCTGTTAAATTGACGAATAATTTATGCATTTGGAAGTCAAAATAATTGCGCCCAGGGCCCCTGTTGAAGGGCAGTCTGCGACTGCTGGGGTCAAAGGCCCAGCGCAGCAGAGGAAGGGCCAAGCGCTTTTCCTGGCCTTCTGGCCCTCGGCGTGTGAAGCCCCAGGGCCCCGGGGAAAGTCGGGCCATCTGGGCCAGCCCGGCCCTGGGGCGGTCCCAGCAGGGGCCGAGTGGGGCGCTAGGCGGCCGTCTGTCCTGAGAGCTGGGACCCGGCGGCCGGACTCTAGGCCCAGGCACGTGGGCTGCGAAGCGGGGCCGCCCGGGCGGGTTCGGCTGCCCCTGTGGCGGCTCGGGTGGAGGGCCCCTGGCAGGGGAGCGCGCATTCCCGGAGCGCCGCGCGCCGACCGAAGTCCGGCAAGTGCGCGGAGCCGCGTTGGGCAGGGGGCGGCAGGTGCGGCGGGGCGAGCCTTCGGGGAGAGAGCCGGGCGCTGTGGCCCCGGAGCCCCCGCTCCCTACCCTGGCCCACTGCCCGAGCCCTGGCACTTCCGGGGCCCGGCGGCGCTTCGGGGGAGCTCCTCCAAGGGCAGCCTCCGGGGGCGGGGGAGCGTGCGGCGCGGTGGCCGGGCGGGGGGTGGCCCGGCTCCCGCAGGGGCGGCGGGCGGGGTGGGGTGAAGCAGGCCGGCCCCCTCCCCTCCCGCCCGCCCTCCCTTCCTCCGGTCCTGCAGCCAATTAGACGGCCCCCTTGGGCGGGAGGCGTGGGTCGCTCCATAAAGCGGCGCGGAGCTGTCACCCCGCGAGCAGGCTGCGCACCATCCAGGCCAGAGCCAGCGCCGCAGACTCGGGCGCCTCGGGCCGGGGAGCGCAGAAGAGCCATGGCCACTACCAACGGGGCCGTGGAGAACGGGCAGCCGGACAGGAAGCCGCCTGCCCTGCCGCGCCCGGTCCGCAACCTGGAGGTCAAGTTCACCCAGGTGAGGCGGGCGCCCAGCCCACCCGACGGTCGCCTGGCTCCGCGCTGGGCTGTCCTGGCCAGGGTGGCGGGGACGAGAAGCCAGCAGGCGGGGAGCCCAGCCGCCCCGCTCCGAGGATGCGGGGCGTTGCGGGCCGCGCTCCCTCAGCCGAGTTCGCCCCTCGCTCCCATGCCCGGAGCCTCTCCGCCCGAGGCCGGCCCTCTCTCGAAGCAGCGTCCGGCGGCGCAGGACGTCCCGGGCGGGAGCGCGTCCGCCACGCACCCCGAGGGGACTCCGCGATCTGCGCTCCCGGACGGGCTCTCGGGCGGCGGGGCTCCGCGTTTTAAGCTTCCAAGCCTGGCGAGGGCGGCTGCTCAGCGCCCGCGCGGCTCCGGGCTCCCGCCGGCGCGGCCCCGACGTGCCCTTGCAGGGTCCGCTTGCAAGGCGAGCCGAGGTGCGGGCCGCAGTGCCCCGGGCGCGCTGGTCTCCCCGCGGGCCCTGCGGCAGGGTTTCCGTGGCTCAACGGGACGGGCCTCGCGAGGGTCAGAAGGTGCCTAAGAACACCGAGCTGGTCTGAGAGCTCGGGCTGCACTGGGGAGCTGCGTGCGACTTGGAGATTCCAGAACCAGGTCAACGGGAGCACAGGAGGGACGTCGTACCTTCCGCGCTTGGCCTACCTACCTTACCAGTAGAGCCAGGGCGGGTAGGAAGGTGAGCACAGATGAAACTGCCCTGGAGCCCCGCGGCCCTGGTGTTGACAGAGACTGCGTTCTCGATGGTCTCTGAGCCGGGGCCTGGGAAGCCGTGGGTGGACAGGCCGCAGCGCGCTGCGCACCATGGAGTCTCTGCTATTTTGCGCTGGGCTGGGAGGCTGGAGCTTCTGGAAAGCGGTGAGATCACCTGCCTAGGGCAGAAAGGAAGATGGCGAGGCCTGGAGCCCAGGCTGAGGAGGGCGGGGGGGGGGGGGGGGGGGGGGGGGGCGCGTCCCTTGAGAGAACCCTCGGAGGCTCTCCGGAGGCTATGGACTAGGGCCGGGAGCGCGGTCGGGTCGCCGGCCAGCCAAGAGCCTCGGCCTGCTTCTCTTTCCCCAACTTTCCCTCCTTTTATTTTTATTTTTTAATTTGCATCTTATCCATAACCCTCCCCCGCCAACTCCAGCTGACACAGCACTGAGAAAATTTCCCCATCAATTTTACTTTCAAAAGTAGCAATTATGTCTCTCAAATAGTTTTAATCAAGCGGAGAAAGTTGCCGGCCACTATGTGTGGCCTTCAGATTTTGGTCTCTTGGCACTTCATGTCGGCTCTGCCTCTGATCACATGACATTTAAATTAACTGTTTTCAGAGGGCTCCGTAATCAACAGAGACACTTCGCCATAAACGCTGGAGATTATTTTTAATGTAGTTTCCATAGTGGTATCAGCTTCAGAGTGAAAATTCCAATCACCAATTCTGGGAACAGCCAGAAGAGTACCTACCTCTTTTCAGGCCGTTATTCTGTTGGTGCTGGCCTCTTGGTGGTGGTGGTGCGGTTTTGTTTTATTTTTGTTTTATAAGGTTTTTGTGGGTTGTTTTTTTTTAATGCTACAGAAGCAAGAGATGTTATTGTCCTTTGCCTTTCTACCTTTCTGAGTCCTATCCAAGCAGTGCAGCCACTTATGGGAAGTTTCCTTCTTTCTCTGCAATTCTTTGTGGCCCTTCACAAGTGGATAGAGGGGAGGATCTTAGCAGATTCTCAGAGCCACCAGTGTCTGTGGTCTTGCTGGGTGCCCCCTCTTCTAGTGGAACAGAAGTGGCTGTGTCGTTAAGGCTGGGGAGAAGCGATGAGACCTCCAGCCACTCTGTCCTTGCTCCTGGCCCTCAAGCCCACCACCGCAGAGGCCTACCCCAGGAGCTGTGGGCTGCAGGCAGCTTGTGTGGTGATGGCTGAGGGACAGGAACCCCAGCCAGCAATGCTTAGGGAGCCTCTGGCTGGAGAGGCAGCAGACCCGGCCTAGGAAAGAGGCAGGAGAGCCAGAACTGCGGAACCGAGACCTGGGGCAGACAGTGGAGCAGGCAGTGGGGAGGGGTGCAGTGTGTGAGCCCCATAAAGTCCTGTTAGTTTTCATACCTGACTCACGGAGCTTCTTGCTAATGGAGAACACGCCAGAAATGGTGGGTCTGAGCCCCAGCCTTGGGGATACCATTTCCCAGCAAAGTCCAGTTTTCAGAAGGACGACCTTGTCTCAGCTTCTTCATTTCTTCTCACGTTATTTGTTTATGAGAGAGTGAGAGAGCGAGCAAGTGAGCATGGCCTGGGGTGGGGGTGGGGGGGCAGTGGCGGTGAGTGGTGAGGGGCAGAGGGAGAGGGAGAAGCAGGCTCCCCACTAAGGAGGGAGCCCAAAGCAAGGCTGGACCCCGGGACCCTGAAATCATGACCTGAGCCGAAGGTAGCCGTTTAACTGACTGAGCCACGCAGGCGCCACTGTTTTCTCATTTTAACATTGGGTTCTGCTAGTGACTCGGATAGCAGCGGTGGAAGGATCCCCTTTGGTATCCTCCCCTGCCAGATCTCAGAGGATCGCAGCCTCTTTCACTTTGGGGGGTGGGAGGTGGGTCCTCTGCTTTCCTTAGAGAATGGCTTCCAGTCACAGAGATTCTCTGGGAGGCTTTCTGGTTCACTCGAACACCCGCTTTCCTGATCTCTTTTCTACAAGCTACAAATCGCTCCAATATCCTGTTCTGAAAACATACTCCTTCAGGTTTAGCTGGAGTCCGGTGGAAGTTACTATAAATGGCATCAGCAGACCTCACTTGTGTGGCCGCCATCTTTACCCCAACCCCAGGGCCCCGGGCTCCTCTGAGAGGCTGTGGTTTTCTCGCTCAGCCCGGGTGACGCGCCATTCCACTCATTCAGTAAAATGTGAATCCCGGAACCTAGTTTTTATACCTTTGTAAGGTTTATCTGAAACCAATTCACAAGTCAAGAAGCACAGTTTTGTTTTGTTTTGTTTTGTTTCTGGGTACATTGTCCTCAATTGGGGCTCAGAACCGTCCAGGCAGCATAATTGGCAGGCCACACTTACTGACCCCTTCTTTGTGTGTTTGTTTTGTTTTAGTGGAGAGAAAATCAACAGTAGAAACCACTTACAAGATTACTTACCAGCGTAGTATACAGAAAAATTTTTGCAAAATGGGCAACCTCGCAATGGGAAAATATGGTCAGAGTTGAGAAGTCTTTTTTTTTTTTAAGTCGCTGGTTAGGAGGGACTATGGATCAATGTCATGACCGTCCAAATAATTTTTTTTTTTTGGAGGAACATGCTTGGAGATGAAGTATAACAGACATCTGATCGTTGCAATCTGTTTCCATCCTCCTTATTTATATTCTCTTCTACCGTCTTCTCACTTTCCCTCCCCCTTGGAATTGATACCCGAAGGATCTAGAATCAGCAGTTTTCACTGATGGTCTGTATTTTCTAACCCACGAAATTTCATCTTCCGACAAATGGGCCTCTCTCTCTGGCTGCACTTCCTTCCCCACCCTAACTGAACCTCTCTTCTCCACTTATTAATTTCTCGCTGTTACCGAGCGATTGCTTGCTGGATGGCAAGAGTGAACTCTTGGATTTGGTTTCAGCTGGAAGAATAAACCTGTAATTGTAGCCTGGCCGATTCCACGTGCTTCCCTGGGGGCCTGGCCTCATGGTGAAGGCACTGAGCTTCCAGAAGTCAGATGGGCACATCCTACGGGAAAGGGATGCTCTCAGCTCTGGATTCCACATGGGGGACAGGGTGCCTCTGCCCACCTGCCCCGTAAGAACTGGCCTTCCATGCTTTGTCCCTGCTCTCCAGGGGGAGTGATCAAAACGGTCTCCCCCCGCAGCTTCCCAGAGCGAGTTTCTTTCCCGGGGAGCTTTGGAGTTTTTATAGGAGAACCCAGGATGGAGACCATAACCAGGCCACACTTTTTCATCTGTCATCACTGGGAAGTTAAGTGTTCCAAATGAATAAGATTCACAGTATGGAAATTAGCCCTTGGAGGGACACGATTCTTGTAAAGGACTCAAAAAGAAGCAAATGATATGCATATAGGTAAAGAAATGGAATTCGATGAGCTAAGTGTGTGCTTAGAAATTGTTGATGGCGTCTTGTTTGATGGAAATGCTTCTAAAGCATCTTACTCATGTCTGTGACAGGGGTCTCTGTGACGCCATGGTGGGCTGTGATGATCAGCCTGTCCCACACCTGTACAGCGGATCGGCTGTCTTCTGGGTAGCCGGGACCTCCACATTGTCAGAACATGCTTTGTGTATCATCTGTCACCTCTGTTCCTGTTTTTTTCTGAAGGCCCTCTCTTTGAATGAAGCACTTTTTTTTTAAGATTTTATTTATTTATTTGACAGACAGATATCATGAGTAGGCAGAGAGGCAGGCAGAGTGGGAGGGGAAGCAGGCTCCTTGCTGAGCAGAGAGCCCCATGTGGGGCTCGATCCCAGGACCCTGAGATCATGACCTGAGCCAAAGGCAGAGGTTTTAATCCACTGAGCCACCCAGGTGCCCCTAATGAGGCACTTTTTTAGGGCAATTAGCAGTAAGAATAAACTAAGAATAAATAGTACACACTTTTCAGCGTGGGAACTGTGAATTCCTTTTAGTTCGCTCATGATATCTTTTTATTTTATTTTTTAAAAAGATTTTATTTATTTATCTGACACAGAGAGAGCACAAGCAGGGGGTAGTGGCAGGGAGAGGGAGAAGCAGGCTTCTGCAGAGCAGGAAGCACTATGTGGGGCTAGATCCCAGGACTCTGGGATCATGACCTAAGCGGGAGGCAGATGCTTAACCAACTGAGCCACTCAGGCGCCCCTGTTTTTATTTTTAACGTCCTTCTTCTCAGCTGTGTTCTGGATAATGGAGGCTCCCGATGAAGTGATTTTTGTGGATTAATTCTTTGGTTCTAGATATAAACGGTTATTTGCTACATCTCTTCATACAACCAGAACATTTCCCAGACCAGATACCTTATCTTTCTTTTCCAACACAAGCTTTTATTAAGCCCAACATGAAAATAAGCATTTTAAAGGGAATGGGGGAGGAGCTAGTTCCTTGGCAATCCAGCTGGGGGTTTCAACAGGGAGGAAACAGAAGGGAGTGCTCGCTGCTGACCTATCCTTCAAGGTCAGGAGATCCCTGGGCACTTTGTATGTATAAACCTATTTGATCTTACCCCCAAACTCGATGAGGGTGTAGGATTTAACTTATACATAACCTTTAACTATTCGACTCGGCTCTTCGTGAATCCACGTTAATGATTTAAATGGCTACCTTTGGCTCAGGTCACGATCCCCAGGGTCCTGGGATCGAGCCCCGCAGTGGGCTCTCTGCTCCGAGGGGAGCCTGCTTTTCCCTCTCCCTCTGCCGCTCCCCACTGCTTGTGCTGTCTCTCTCTCAGCGTCAAATGAATAAGTAAAATCTCTGAAACAAATAAATAAGAGAGACAAGATATTTAGAAAAATTCTAAATGACTTTAGTTTCATTAGGACAAAAAGTAATTCTCTGAAAATGTATCAGAAGTCAGGAGACTTGGATTCTAATCCTGAGTGTGTTCCTGGTTGGGCACGTGACTCTACCTCCTCTCCTGGTCCCATCTGTAAAAGAGTGGGGAGAGGGGAAGAAGCGGGTAGGGGGGGACAAGACATTACCTAAGGTCCTCAGCATGTTGGAATGATATGATTTTGATTTAAGCCCTAATGCATTACAACTTCCTTTCCTGGTTAGATATTCATCAACAATGAATGGCACGAATCCAAGAGTGGAAAGAAGTTTGCCACGTATAATCCTTCAACTCTAGAAAAAATATGTGAAGTAGAAGAAGGAGATAAGGTGAGTGCTTCCCCTACCCCCACTCCCACCCCCCACCAAGTAATTAAATTACAGATAACTAGAAGATAAGGAGGCAGTTTGGCTCAGCTCTGAGACAGACCTGGCCCATACTGGGGGTGGGATCTGAGTTTGGGGCTTTTCACACACGTGGCCCAGAATGGGATCAATTAGGGACGAGCCACTGCAGAGTCATTTTCCTTTGATAGAGTTTCCCCATCTATAAGGATGACCTCAGCGATCCTCATCACATGGCTAAACGAAAGGTTTTTATCAGTGATTTGAACCTGGAGGCACGAAGCCCTCTTTTCAGAAAGCATTTCCGGCTGGTATGTTTCACCAAACGCCGCATTCTGGCAGGAGACACTTGAAAGAGAAGGGCTGGAAGGGAAAAAGACTTGCTAACCAAGTCATGCAAGGTTAACAACGTCATGCAGTCACCAGATTTCTTTTCTATCAGAACCTGAAGGGATCATGGTGGATGTGTCCTTGATACATTGCAAAGCCAGAAAATATCTTTTAAATATACATGCCATTAGAGGAAAGGTTGAAGGTAAAACTTTTCTAAGGAGGGTAGGGAAATCTAACCCTCTTTTCCACCCCTAGAATAATCATCTGACATTCTGAAACGTGTAGGGGTAATGTTGAATTGGGACAAGGTGAAAGACATGTCAAAAAGAGGCTTGAATTGGATCCCACCGGTGAGAGTTCCAGGACAGGCAGGAAACACACAGTGGTTTCAGCCATCCAGACCCTCCCATGCACAGCGCTTCAAGCTAATCTCTGTTTGCAAAGATAATAGCATCAAGGAGTCTTTGTATGGTGTGAGGACGTGGGGCGACTGGGATGTTGGGGGGGCCAAGGTGTGGAGCAGGGTTCCCAGCGGGTGGTTCCCAGGTGCAGGACCCAGGTATCAAAGAGGAGAATGAGATCCCTGCCCCAGGCTCTGGTTTTTCCCTTGGTCTGGGGGACTGCTCTCAGCACCTGCAAACAGACATGGTCCTGTCCCCCGCAGCTAGAGAGGCCCAGGCCTCCCCTCCCACCGTCTCCCCCACCCCCGTGCCCAGAGCATGGGACAAGAAATTCAAAGTCGTAATATCTCCTTTGCCAAAGCTTTCACTTGCCTCCAAGCACGCTTTGGATGTACAGAGTCTTGGTGGGGTGTCTCTCTTGACTGCACTGGGCAGCCCTTGCCTGTCGTACTGCCCCAGGGAAATGAGGCTCAGAGGGGCCTGGGGAGGGGCCTGGGGGATGAGGCTTTGTTCCTCAGCAATCAGAGCCTTGAACTCATTTTCCTGCAGTAAGAATGGGTGACATTAAACAATTCTCACTTCTTGCCTTTTAAGAAGAAGGTTCCATTGTAATTCTTCAATGGGTGCACAGAAAATCCAGTTCCCTGCCAGTGGAATGGTGCAACCCTTCTGCCCCCAGGCAGGGTTGTTGAGGGGGTGGGGGACAGTAGAGATGAGGCTGAAGACAGAGAAGACGTTCCAGATCCTCCCTGTCTGTAGACTTTTCCAATGTGGTCAGTTCCGAGATCCCCAGAAGCGTTCATGCCCATTTCTCACTATGAGACCACAGTCCCCGGCTTGAATAAAATGCTGAGACACACATGTCCCACCTAACTGATGAGCTGTGGGAGTGTGCGTGTGTCCAAACTGGGTGAGCAAGTGGAAAATCTTTTCCTACTCGGGTCACCAGGAAAAATAATTAAGTTTGGTAGTCTTGCACACTATTTTAAAATGCTTTTATAATCAGAAGGAAAGTTCATGCTTGGCCATTGTAGAAATGTTGAAAAAGACCCAAGATAGAAAGAAGGAAAAAGTCACCTGAAAGCCCCAAATGGGGGGCCCAGCGCTCTCGAGCCCAGCTGCTACCTTCCTCTGCTGTGCTGATGGACGCAGGTCTCTGCCGTTCTCTGTAAGTGAAGAAAGGCTGAACTCTCCCAAAACACGGTCGCAACACAAGGTGACACACTCTCTCTGGTTTTTGGCCACTCAGCCCGACGTGGACAAGGCAGTGGAGGCTGCGCACGCCGCCTTCCAAAGGGGCTCACCCTGGCGCCGCCTGGATGCCCTGGGCCGGGGCTGGCTGCTGCATCAGTTGGCTGACCTCGTGGAGAGGGACCGCGCCATTCTGGCTGTGAGTACACGCCCCTGGGCGGCGCAGGTGTGGAACTGCCCGGCGCCCGCGGAGCTTGGGGGAGACCCAGGGCTCTGGTTTTGTGTGGAACTGTATGGCAGGTGCTTTGAGGTAAAGCTCTCTGGCAGCCGGCATGTGTCCACGCCGTCCGGCTCAAACCCTTTCCCTTTAGAAGTCAGACTTTTGCCCTCCGCACTTCATGTTCTTGACCAAGAACTTGCCTGGAGGGAGTTCAGATGCGTTGGTGGTTCCCATACTCCAGACGGTCCCAGCCAGCCAGATGAGTTAGGCCATCTCCTGGTCCTGCCTGTATGTTTAGGAAATTAACTTTTTTTTTTTTATACATGACATCTCTTTTACTATTAAGTTGATCTTCATCTTAGGTGACAAGATCCGTGACATTACAGGTTTCATGGGCTGGTATACATTTTTTTGAATACTTAACTAAAATAGATGCCGCCTGTTAGCATAGAAAACATTGACCCCATAGAACTCAGAAGTCACCCCTGTTTCACCCCTGACCTGGGCAGTGGTAAGCACGTGTGGAGTGATGGTGAGGGCAGGGTAACCTGGTTATGGGGAAAAGCTCAGGCTCTGAGAGACCTCAGTTCGAATCCCAGCTCTGTCACTTACTAGCTGTGTGACTTTGGACAAGTTGCTCTACGTCTCTGAGCATGTATTTCTTTATGGGAGATACAAATAATAATGATCTTTCAATGGTGTAATAATGATCCATTTAAAATCCTTAGCAGAGTCCCTGGCATGCAGTAATAACTAACTAGATGATAGCTATTATTAGGAACACCGGTCCTCATAATAATGCTGCACGCCCAGCCTCATGCCTTCCTGGCCAGTAATTTCTAGGCACCTTAGTTCCCATGTGTCAGAATACGCATGGGAATTCAGCCCGCTCCGTGATGTTGGGTCGCTCCTGCCAGACCGGGCTGTGAAGACATTTGTAGGTTGTAAATGCATTATTTACAGGGATCCTAAGACCTTCCTCTGGTCTTGCAATGCGTGAGCAGAGGAAATTCCAGGCCCGCTCCTGCCTTGAGGTCCTTCTCACCCCGCACACACGGCCCTCCCACGGCTCTCGGGCTCCTGTTTGGAAAAATTGCTCCAAACCTTGTGGCCCAGTGGGTAGGCGGACTAAATCTCCTTTTCAGCCTCATATTTGAACAAATGGTTCTTTCCTCTCTTGATCTGATGTCTGGACCGAGCCGTAGAGTAGCGACCTCCCTGGAGACCGTGTCATCCAGGAGGCTGATACTATTTTTGTGCCTGAATGTGTGTTTGGGGGCTGGACAGTGGGGGAGCTCTGTATCTGGGAGTTCGTCTGCCCAGGGAGCTCAGCTCTCCTTCCTTCCCACCCCGCCAGCCAGGCCAGCATGTTTGCCCCCAAGTCCGGGCACGGGTGGCTCCATCCCAGGGTCAGCGTTTCTGTCCATGGAGCCTCTGGTTTCTTCCTGCAACGAAAGCCAGCCTCAACTCTCAAGCTGCCAGACTGGCTTTTTCAAAAACATTTCTGTTTTCACCCAGCATGAGCTCATCAGTCTGCAATGTCCGTGGGGACGAATAGGCGGGAGAGGATGTGCCCTGGGCACCCCCCCCCTCAAGAGTCAGTATCATCTGTGGGAGCTAGTGGCAAGGCTGCCACCTCTCCTTCAGCCCCGCCCCACGGCCCTGGCTGGGACTGGGTCGCGATCGCAGATGGAGCGAGTTGCCTCTTGCCATTGGGACCTCGCTGCCCACAAGAAATAAGATCCAGCTCTTTGCCACACCATGAAAGGAACAAGAGAATTACTGGCAAATATGGTTTTTCAAACTGGGACCACATGGTAGGAAAGCACCCTCGTCCTCCACCTTGAAATGGTTTTCCTGCATTTTCATGCTGCGAAGCATGTTCTCTTGCCGGCTCAGTGGTTTTGACAAAGCTCCGTTATTTACTTCTGTATTCGATGTTTAGAAACAGATGTGAAGGGATCCAGCAGCCCTAGCTTTCTCCCCCTTCTTGAGGCACCTGGGGCCCAGACTCTGGCTCTGTGGGTGCTCTTTCTGGAAACCCCCAAATAGGGGCCCTTCCTGTTTACTCTCTTTTCCAACCAAGCCCCATCTCCGGGCCTCCTCGTTTTAAGATATTGGCACACTCACTGAGTCTCGGGGCAGGTTCCCTCAGCCCTTGTCTTCACTCTTTCCTATCTGAAGGTTACAGTGCGTTAATTTTTCAGAAGGCATATTTTTTCCTCTTAAAATGTCAAGGGAAGTAAACTTGGGAGCAGCTGTGGTTTACTCACGGTCCAGCCCCAATAACTGTTTAAAAGTCCCCATTGGTAGCTACCGATTGATTTCTCAGGTCGAGCCCTATCTGGTCATCTGCAAATCTTTTTTGTGTGTGTTTAAAAAGAATTTCTTGTCTAAATCTATTATGACCCTGATTCGCTTGGATAGCTTCCCGTAGAACCAACCTGGCAAATTTGTCTTGTCACTCCGGGAAGCAAATGCACCCAAGTTAATAACGAAAGCTAGCCAATGCTTGCCGAATACTCACCATGGGCCGGGCTTATCGTAGCCCCTTGGCCTGCACATTTATTATCCCATTTCAGAGAGGAGGACACTGAGGCCCATAGAGGTTAAGGGACCTAAGTTTATCCAGCCAGAGGAAGTCATCCAGGACTAGAGCCTGGACTGTCGCACAATGCTATGCTAAGGTCCTCTGCCTTTCTCTTCCTCATCTGATCCCAGAAAAGGGCCAAGAATAAACCTCCAGTCCCACGGACAGATCTACAGATTCTGTCCGGAGTGCCCCGGGCCAGGACCTTTTGGCACGATTTGCCACAATTGGGTTTCCCATGGAAAAATAAAAGTTTCAGCTTAGAAACAGTAGGAGCAAAAGTACAGTGTACTAGATGTTACCTTGGCCTGATTTGGTCCCTGAACAGCGTCCTGCAGGGGTTAGGATCCATCCCAGACCTAGACCAGCCCTGTCATCTTCAGCAACGCACACTCCTGTCTCCTTGGTGTCCCCAAATAAGGATCGCCGAGAAGGAAGCTGCCAAAAAGGATAATGATCATAGTCATCCCGCCTAAAAATGTCATCATGAAACAGTTAGCATGGCACTTCCTGGGGGCAGGCCCCATCCTAGCCCTCACCCCAGGCCCATGAGGCAAGTACCACTCTTACTATTATTATTCTCCTTTACAGATGAAGAAACTGAGTCAGGGAGGGATTTTTTTTTTTTTTTTTTGGTGGCCTGCCATTCAGGGAAGTGGTTGTTCCTTCCTAGGAAGGCTCTGCTCCTCCCTAAAGCAAAGTTCTGAGATAGTCACTCCAAGTACCCTGGGTAGCCATTCTGCAGTCTTCCCAGATGCAAATGACCTGGGGCAGCAGCCTAAGGAGTAGTCAGTGTGCTGGCCGGAAGATAGATGCCACTGAATTCAGTGCCCCTGCTGGGTGACCTTAGGTGACACCTGGCTCTGTTAGCCCTGGTGTGGGCACCCAGAGGTGTCAGGGTCAGAGATGAGGCCGACGCAGGTGCACGTGGAGGCGCCTCTCTTCCCCAGTGAGTCACCGTCTCACTACATGGACTCTAAAAGGAGAATCCAGCCCCAGGCTACGTGTCCGGGTGGCCACTTCCTGCAGAGATCCATGACAGGCGGTTTCGGCGCCGGGCTCCACTGGGGCCGCTTGTCTGAGGGACAAAGGGGTCCTCTTAAACCCCAGGCTGGAAATAGAAAAGAATCCCGTCCATTGAGTGGCTGCCCACTCGCCCTGGGTAATCACCTCCCTCACTACCGAGGGCGAGCCCGCTCCCTCCCGACTGCGCATCCGGCTTGGGCAGCCCGGTTGGGGAGGACACTGCCTTTTGTGCTGGTGCCTCTACCCTTCGGGGCTCCGTCGCTCTTTCCACAGCCATGCTGGTCAGCCCAGCCAGGAAGGAAGAACCCGCAGCATCCCCCCTTTTGTTAGGGGATGCGAGCCCTCTCTAGAGCCCCCCCGAAAATCAGCTAACCTCCCGAGAGCTTCCCTGGGATGCCACAAGCCCATGTGGCCAGGTCCCCCAGCTGGGCTCCAGACAGAAGACCAAAAGCCACCGTGCCTTCCTTCCCAGGGAGGCTCCAAATCACCCTTCCACCTTCCTTCCTTCGCGGGGATGCCTGCCCATGCCCTGGGCAGCCCCTCCCCCTCAAACTGAGCACTTTTTTTCCCCCCCAAGATTTTATTTATTTATTTGACAGAGAGAGAGAGAGAGGGAACACAAGCAGGGGGAGTAGGAGTGGGAGAAGCAGGCTCCCCGCCGAGCAGGGAGCCCAATGCGGGACTCGATCCCAGGACCCCGGGATCATGACCTGAGCCGAAGGCAGACGTTTAACGACTGAGCCACCCAGGCGCCCCCAAACTGAGCACTTTTGAAAGCAGAGTAATCCTTGACAGTCTGAGACAGGCCTGACAGGGGGAAACGCAGTGGCCTGCTTTTGGAAGGGACACACGGAACAAGGCAGACGGAGTGTCCTAGGACTGCGTTCTCTTGCCCCACCCCCGGCTTTAACCCCCTGGTGGCGAAGAAGGAAACTGCATGTGACATGGATACTGTCTTCCCTGCAGACCCTGGAAACCATGGACACGGGGAAGCCGTTCCTTCACGCCTTTTTCATCGACCTGGAGGGCTGTATTAAAACCCTCAGATACTTTGCAGGGTGGGCTGATAAAATACAGGGCAGGACCATCCCCACAGGTGAGCCAACGCGGGACTCGCAGCCTCATTGGGGGGCTCCCGGGGGCCTTGTCTTCTTGTTGTTCCTGGTACCCTTTCCAGAGCACCCTTGTCCCCCCCCCCACTCCTCCCCTCAGGGCCCCCTTCCCTGTTGCAGAAGGAAGTGGGCCTGTGCTGATTTCTCCTTTGGAATTTTACTTTTAACATTGAGTTAAATATCCCTTCTTTGTGGACTAGACAAGACTTGGAGCTGACACGTTGGTGGGCTTCTGGGTTTCTTTCTTGTCTTTTTGCAACATAAAACCCTCAGCCGAGATTAATCCCATATGTTCTACTCCACGTAACCTCTCTTTCAGATGACAATGTGGTGTGCTTCACCAGGCATGAGCCCATAGGTGTGTGTGGGGCCATCACTCCTGTAAGTATGGCGACTTTTCTCGAGAGATCCGTATAGATTCTACCCCACTCCCCTTTGGCCTCTGGAACCAGTTTCTGGTGTGTTTCGGTCACACTGGCATTAACTGAGTATTTTCTCTGTGGCATGTGGCTGGGTGCTTCAGAGTTATTGGGGTGGGTCAGCTCCCGTGCCTGCTCTCACAGGGCTGACTCCTGGAGCACAGCAGAAGGCATTCCAGCCAGAGGGCTCAAGAATGCCAGTTTCTCTAGCGCAGGGGTCTTTTAAGAGGGCCTTGAAGCATGAGAAAGAGTCATTCCATAGGAAAATGGGTCTTCTAAGCAGTAGGAATGACCCCAGTGAGGGTGTCAAGGTGTCTGGGCTACTGGGGGGTGGCTGTGGGGGAGGGGGAAGCAATAGCAGGACAGCTGATGAGGCCACACTTAGATAAGGACAAAGTGAGGAAGAGGAGGAACACATGTCCAGTGGTCCAGGCCGTGCACCCAGTAGGGCGTGGCTGCCGAGGGCCTGGGTCTCTATTCACTGGGCAGTGGGGAGCCTGAAAGGTAGCAGGGAATGGGGTGATGCTGCCCATCTGTTGGAGAAAGCCTCGGGCCACTGCAGCACCTGGGCAGGAGGCTGTGGAGACAGGCGGCAGCGTGGAGAGAAGACTGGAATGTGCTCCGTGTGTCCCTTCCGCCAGCCGTTGAGAGCCTCCTGTGAGCCAGGCACGGTGTCAGGGTCCCAGTACTGAGGACATGAAGCCAGAGGGCTCAGCCTTTGCCCCTGAGGAACTCGCAGGTCAGTTAAAAGGATGAGAAGGGAAACCCCAAGAGAAATGGTAAGACAGGACCTGTTGGAAGACCAAGGGGAAGCATGGCTTTGAAAGCTCCTAAGGAGGTTGAGTTGGTGGAGTTTAGTGTCTCATCAGAGGTCGGGGGTGAGTCATGGCTGGAACTGGGTGGATGGTGTTGCTGGTGGATTTGCGGAAGACTGGGGGAGAAGTGGGTTAGGGTGGAGTGCCGTGACAGCTGAAGGTCATTCTTGGCAGATTGTCATAGAGGGGCTGGTGGAAGAGACAAGCAAAGGGTCCCATTGGACATTTGCATATTTGGCTTGGGGGCTCGAGAGAGGCGAGGCCTGGGGACACCCACAGGCAGTGTTCGGGACAGAGGAGTTTCCTGCGTATCAGGTTGGGGGGGGGGGTTGGATCATCCAGAGAGGGGTGCAGAGTAAGAGAAGAGTGCCTGGGGCCAAATCCCATATGCTGTCAGGGGATCCGACTGAGAAGTCTGAGCAGCTAGGGTCAGGGGCATCCCGGGAATGGAATACATTTCCAGAAAAAGACTATGGTCAATAGGGTCCTCTCCTTCGTAGCAATTAAAAAAGACAGAAACACAACCATTAGATTTGCTCGCCGACAGCAGTGTGGGGAGTTCGGGGTGCAGTGGAAGCCCCATTGCTGGGGCTTACAGAAGGGGACCTAAGCATGTGGGCACAGCTCTCCCAAGAAGCTTCGAGGGGAGAGAAGGGAGCTGCTGGAAGTGGCAAAAGCCAAGGGAAGGTACAGATTTGCTTGTCAGAGAGGAGAGATGATGGTATTTGTGGGCTAAGGAGTGGGGGTCCAGGAAGAAGAGGGGACCCCAATCATTAGTGGGGGGTACCCCAAAACAATGCTTGCCATCATTTAGCTGAGCACATTGGCCCTTTGGAACTGGGATCTCAGGTTTGTTGTCTCTCATGGTAGGAATTCCAGATGGAGCTGGGAGAGAAATGAGAGTGGCCTGATCACGAGGTGGCTACCTTCAGCCAGCCCCATGCGTATAGCTTCACAGAAAGCTCCTCTGTTTGGCATCCTTGGAACATAAGGAGCCAAAGGGAATGCCTTGGGATTGGAGTGGTTGGGGGACAGCTAGAATCAAGCTACCTGCTCTCTTGGAGGTGCTCGGTTTCATTGTGCCTCATCAAAGATGATACTCGGAGGGGCAGGGTAGCGGGGGACATAAGGCTCACTATGAATCCCAGCCTTCACCTGTGAGTTTGTAACCTTGGGCAAGTGACCTCTCCCTTCTGTGCTTCATCTGTAAATGGAAGGGATAATAGGCCTACCTCATATGCATTCATAGGGATCAAATGAGTTATGTGTTCAGTGGCTGGAACAGCACCCGGAACAGAGTGAATGCTCTGTGGCTATTACCTCTTGTGTTAGGCTTCTTATCACAGTGATTTTGGTATCCTTGCCTCTGCAGTTGAAAGACGACAAGAGACACCTTTCCCAACATGATCTCCACCAAACAGCAATCCAGTGGGGGTTTAGTATGTATTCTGTAAGAAGAGAAAAAGATCCTATAATAGGATTAATTAGGATAATTAGGAGAGGTGGGCCTCGTTCCTGCAGTATTTTTCAGATCCTTTAGCACGCTGATAGCACCGTAAACCTCTTAAGAGGAGAAGGTAGTGCACCTACAGCAGAATCCTCTTTGCAAAGACTCCTTACGGCAGGAACGCAGGTCCCATCTTTGCATGCTCCTATATTACCTCCAGTGCCCCAAATCTAGACTGTGCAAAGCAGATTCCTCCCTGGAGACCTCACTGGGCCTCCAGGACAGGGCGGCGGGGTGGATCGGGCTCTCCCCACCCCCACCAAGCTCCTCTATGTTCTGTCCCCAGTGGAACTTCCCTCTGCTGATGCTGGTGTGGAAATTGGCACCCGCCATCTGCTGTGGGAACACCATCGTTGTGAAGCCGGCGGAGCAGACACCCCTCACTGCCCTTTATCTGGGCTCTCTGATCAAAGAGGTAAGGCATCCAAGAAAGAAAGAAAATATTATGCGTTGTTCATAACATCCCCACCCCTAGGAACCAGGCCACTGTCACCAGATAAAGCTGCCCCATCAACCCGAGTGGTGCGTGGCAGTGCCAGGCGGCTCACAGCTGAGTGGGAAATGGAATGGCTCCCTGTGTCGCCCTTGGCAGGCATACGCGCTCTCTCTCCTGCTTGTGGTCACTGAGCTAGAAGAAACTCCATTCCTCCCACGGATCCTAATGAGAAGACTTAGCTCTTATTATGGGTTCAGACCTATGGTTTAGGAGCAAATGTTTTGTCTGGAGGGTTTGCAGGAGGGTACCCTCCAAGTGTCAGAGGTTCTTTGGGGCTAGCCTCTGTGGTGTTGGCAATGACCCGCTGGTCTCCTGGAGGGGTCCTCTTGCCAGCTCCCACTGAAGGGGCTGTGGCAAGCCGGGCTCATTCACCGAAGCCTCCCTACCAGTGCTCTGTGCTCAGGCTGTTGTCTTGTCCCCTCTACTCCCCGCCCCCTACAGCCACCATGCTGGGAAACCAGCAGCCCGAAGAAACACCTCCTTCCAGACACACTTGGCATCATGCTTCAGCCCTGCCGAGCCCAGCTTGTGTGTCGCCGAGAGGTTAAAAAAAGAAACAGGAAGGAATGAGGGATGGGAGGAGAGACCCATTCCTTTCACTTCTCAGCTGGCTCATACGGTTGGGAAGCAGGACGTTTACTACTTAGAAATAATGCTACAGCCGCCAGGAACTGGCCCGTTTCCCACTTTCCTTTGACTGGGGATGTAGGACATGATTACATCATATTAATGAGACTGACAGATTCTAAAATCACAGCCGTGAACACACAGCACCTAGGAACACGAAAGACTCAAGCACTGTGTCCCAAAGTCTTGCCTTTCTAAAATAGTGTGTTTGCCTGAGATGGTAAATTAATAAATTGTTCATTAAATAGCATGCCCCACCTCATTCATTTGTGGTGTTCCTGGTGAAGAAAGAGGCCTGGGAGGAGCAGGGCAGGAGGCATGAGTGTGAAAGAAGTGACTGTCCCTAGCCTTCAGGATATGCCAGCTTGGGGTATGGCCCAGGTTCAACAAGCAGGAGCTTTGAGGGCGTGATACCGCGTTGCCATTTGGAACATTGAAGGGGCAGGTTTAAGAACAGGGAGCTGAAGCTCAGGGAGAGGGTTTTTTGCAGGGGCCTCTGAACCTTGGAGGATGTAACCATGTCTCTCCTCCCTGAGAATACATATGTGTAGACAGAGCCACACGCACACGCACAGAATGGAGCTCGGCTGTAGGGTTTCACCGCCATTTTGCTCCAAGTCCCTTTTGGGTTATGAGGTGTTGTCTGGAAGGAAGGGCGTATGTACGCCTCACCCGGGCCCAGCCTGCACCCGGGCCACCTGGATCTGGGTCCTTAGGTGGCTGTATGACCCGGGCCCTGGCTTCCCAAAGACGGGGGGACATCCTACAGCCCTGGTTCCCTCAGCCTGAGCATGGTCTGTGGTAGACATCTGTCCATTCTCCTCCACTGATGGCCACCTTGATGTCCATCCAGGTCGGATTCCCTCCAGGAGTGGTCAACATCGTGCCGGGATTTGGGCCCACAGTGGGAGCAGCGATTTCCTCTCACCCTCAGATCAGCAAGATCGCCTTCACGGGGTCCACAGAGGTAACCTTCCTCACCCACGGTCAGCCAATGTGGCAGCCGCTGTCTGAGCCGAGACCTGGGAACTTTCCTTTGAGCAGCTGAGCTATGATAATTTCTCCTAAGTGTGGCCACGTTTCAGTGCGTAACAATCTGTTAAGAAAAAAAAAAAAAAGCAAATAAATAAAGTCACTGGTCCAGTTTCCAAGCTAAGTAAGTATCTAATAGAACTCAGAAGCCTTAGAAAGAGAAGATTGGTAGATAAGATAAAATAAAAATGTAAAACATCCAGAGGATAAACAGTATCATAATTGAAGTTCAAGGATACATAGCAAGTTGGGAGAAACCCAGTCTTGATGTACGCAGCTCTCCAAGGCTTAAAATCCATAATACCCTTAAAAATCAGTGAAAAAGAAAAAAACAAACAAAAAACAAGCACTCTAAGTGGTGGGGCAGTGGGTAACTCAGAGAAGGGAAACACCGAATGTCCAACGAGCTTGACCTGGCTCATTGGTCATCAGGGAAACGCAGATTCCAGTGAAAGTCGGAGTCTTTGTCTGTCAGATGGGTAAAAATCGGAATCTGGCCTGAGGGCGTGGGAAACCCACGGACACTCCCCCACGGCAGTCCCCAGGCACAGGGCCGCATCGCATCGTAGTATCTGATCCCACATTTGGCTCAGAAATTCCATTTCAAAGCCACTAGTCAGAGAGAGGGCTTCTCACGAGCCCTCAAGGGCACGTCTTCCCATATACTATGTCCATTCTGTACGGGGCATTACAGCCATTACAGCAAGGAACGCTGTTTGCTGTCTTGAGTTTGAAGCACACAAAAAAGTAAACCGTGGGAAAGTACCTACAGAATGATCCCACGAGGAGAAGTGTGTGTGGAGAGAAATCCATAAGGATACCCAAGAAGTTCTTCCTGCGGCCATGTCTGTGCAGGTCCTGGGGCATAGGGGAGAAGGGAGATGAGAACTTTCCCCCTTTGCCCTGACACACATCTCTGTGTGGAATTATATGTAACATTCTTCTGTCCTTGAGAAAGAAATGAATAAATGTTTCCCAAGCACTAAGTGTCCCCCCAGTCCTGCCATTTCCCCACAAATTTGGTCCAGCCAGGAGCCCGAGCTGTCTTCTCCCCCAATAGCAGACTCGTCCCTTCTCCTGCCCATGCCTGGCTTCTCTGCAGAGACACCCGATCCTCTCTAGGCGCCTTTAGGGCTGCCCCATGGGTCCAGTGGGGTGGTTTTCTCACTGGGCAGCCAAACTCAGGGACAAGAAAGTGGCCTCTGCCAGTGGCCTTGCTCAGCTGGCAGGCATCTCCGGAAGGGGGACAGGGGTGCTTTCCCACCCTAGGTCCCCCTGCGGCACCTAGCCACGAAAGCCCAGCTCAACCCCATAGGGAATCGCCAGCCCGTGGCAGACTGGTGTTACTTCTGTTGCTCTCTGGGGACAATCCCTGTCACTGTGGGACTATTCCAAATGTCATTCCCTCCTTCACCCATGAGCTGGCCAATATTTAAAATGTACTCACACCTTAGTTTTGGGGGAGCAGCCTCAGCCCAAGAGCCCAGCCCTGCCTCTTGCTGGCTGTCTGGCTCTAAGCGTCTGTGTGCGGCTTGGTCTCCTGAGAGTCTGTGGGGCCTGCCCTATGATGATCCAGGCCTCGACCCTGGCAGTGCGTGCAGTGATAGGAGAGACCCTCCGGGTACATGAAGGAGGTTGGTGAGGGGTCCTGTTCCTGCCCCATGTACCAGTTCTCTCCCTTCCCCAGAGCCTCGGTCTTGAGTCTGTTGCCAGAGAATTGGCTCTTTCTCCTCCTGAAGGTCCGCTTCCCTATTACCATAAATTTGGAGGTTCCCGCAGATTATACCAAAGAGCCCCACGGAGCCCCGTCCCCCACGAGCGAGTGCTGGAACAGCTGCCCCTGGGTCCCCTTGAGCCCTTTTCCAGACGAGCTGGACCGGCCTGCTTCCAGGAGCCGTCTGTGCCACTAGCCAGCTGTGTGGCTGTGGGCGTATCGCTGGGCCTTCCAGAGGCTCCTGTTTCATCCACCCCTGTAAGTGGAGCAGCTCGGACCAAGTGATGTCAAGGTCAAGGCCAGGGGCTGGGGAGGCAGCCTTAGAGGTCTAAGGCCCCTGGGCAAAGAGGCAGGAGACCCATAGATTTATCTAGAACATCCAGGCCAGGTCTGGCCCCAGCCGAGGTTTCATCTGGTCTGTTTTTCATCCTGAAGGTTGGAAAGTTGGTTAAAGAAGCCGCCTCTCGGAGCAATCTGAAGAGGGTGACCCTGGAGCTTGGGGGGAAGAACCCCTGTATCGTGTGTGCAGATGCCGACCGTGAGTGTCTCCCCTTCCGGACGTTGCTGGGACTTAGTCCTTAAATCTCTCCCTGCTTGCTTGTGCAAGCTCAGAACCAGCAGAGAGAGAGACACACGTATATACACGAAATGGCGATGTTTCTCCACCTTGGGTTGTCCTATCCTAAGCAGGCAGATGAGATCAAAACACCAGCTTTATTGCTCATGGAAAGCTGCCTTGGGGAAATATGTGTCCTGTGGGGGGCCAAGGGGCTTCCTGTTTCTGCCCTTCAAGATTATGTTTGTGTTCCCCGTGCCTGCAGAGCTGGGGCCGTAAGAAGCTGATCCAGATCCTTCTCCAGACTCCCCTGTGCAGGGAGATGGCCAGGAGAGGGAGGAGCTGGGCAGGTGCTCTCCACTCACGGGCATTAATCACCCCCCACCCCTCTCCGAAACTTGAGATGTTTCTTCCTTCTTTGTCTCAGGCCTGACAAATGAGAGGACAGTGGCAGCGGACCCTTAAACATGTCCCCCTAGTCTGGGTCCTGTCTGTCTGTCTGTCTCTCTCTCTCCCTCTCTTGCCGCCACCTCTTCTCTGGGCAAGCACTTGGGGGTGGTGTGGGTCTTGCCAGAGGTTCCTGAGACGATATGAAACTGTGTGCTATTCTTGGCTGCCGTGTCCAGAGGAAGGAAGGGCCATGTTGGGCATTCGTTCTCCCGCTGACAGAGTCAGCTGCCAAAAGGTGTGCCTTCCCAGGTACCCTGAAGCACCTTCTAGAAAAGCCTTCCTTATCTGCCCGTTGGTGCCAGAAATTCCTTTCATGGAGAACAAAGGTTTACATTCCACTCTCAGATAAGGTGGGTGCTGCAAATATTCCTGAGAAAAAGCACCCTAGTACAATTTCTTGCTAGGGTGTAAAGGACTGATATCACTCCCTCTCCTTGAAGCTGGCTTTCTGTGGGAGAGCGAGTGGCCTGGGTGAGGCAGCAAGCTTCAGGGAAAGAGAAGGAAGCTGGGTATGAGGACAGATGGCTCCTTTGTCGCCTGGGCTGGTGCTCCCTTGTAGAAGCCTTGGTGGTGTTGGTACTGGTTTCTGGAACCACACAGAGCAGTTCTGGGTGTTGCCACATCTGGGGTCCCAAACTCCAGTCCTGAGGAGCCAGGACCCTTGTTTTGCATTCTTGTGCCACCATATCTGGGCACCCGGTCTCCACCTCAGCTCCTCCTCTCTCCCTGGCACTGAAGAACACTGTAGCTAAAACACAAAGCTCCCTCCTGTTTGGGGGTTGGTTTTATAAGGCTCATGAACGCCCTACAGAGCACCTCATCCGGGCAGCACCGGTCCGCAAAATCCAATCCTGACATAACTAGCATCCACACACGATGTCAATGGTAACGTGCCCCCACCCCCTACCCACCATGGCAGCCACCACTCGTGGCTCCCATCAGGGTCCAGGAAACGAATTCATTCTTTTGGAGAAGAGGCAGATTGAAATTGACACAGAGAAGGGGGCGGAGCAGGGCAGGCAAGATCCTTGGGAAGCTATCTGCTGCTACAGGGACTTTCTATGGAAGACTCAGCTCGAAAGCAATGTCTCGGTTCTCAGAGCCGAGGGCAGCATTCCCCGGAGCTGCTCCAGAGTGGTGCCGGGGCGTCTGGATAGCCTGCCGGTGCCCTGCAGGGGCCATGCGTTTGCCCAGTGCAAAGTGTACAAAGTGTGCAAAGTGTGCCCAGTGCATTTCCTAAGTAGCAGCGTGCATGTTGGAGGGAGGGCAGGGGGTTGCAGAAAACCCAGCTCACTGTGGAGCGCTGGAGACCACACTGTGAGCTGTAAGCGATACCCCACCGAGCATTCTTCTCCCTGAAGCACGGCCCCGAAGGTTTTCCTTACTAAGCACCCTTCTGGTTTTAACCCGATGCCCGCTCCCGAGTTCAGATACAGACCTCCTCCGGCAGAATCGGTGCTCTCTTTTTAACCCGTATCTGCCCTACATGGAGTTAACATTACTAAGACTTAATAAGCAAAAGAAGCTGACTTCGTAGGACTTGGTAGTGAAGGAACCTCAAGGTGGACTAGCTCTCACCAGTCGACCTGCATCAGTACTTACTTATGGAAGACTATTCTAGAACTCTCTAGAATGCAGGTCCTCCAGAAAGGGGGAGGGGTGGGGGTCTGGGAGCAGGTGAACCGGGGAGTGCAAACTCTCTGTAGTCCTTAGAGTAAGGAAGTCCTGCACTCAGGGGACTGATTTCCCCCCCACACTCGGGTGCACCCAGAAAATCCTTGTTCCCATCCTCTTTCCTTTCCATTGGGAAATGCCGGGAATAAAATTAATTTCTGCAATGCGGCCATTCCGGGCCCTGTTTTCTGGTGTGGGCAATTAGCATTGCAGCTGTCACCCGTCCTGCCCTAACGACTTAATCGCTTCCTCCTGCCCCTGCCACCCCCTCATCTAGTGGACTTGGCAGTGGAGTGCGCCCATCAGGGAGTGTTCTTCAACCAAGGTCAGTGCTGCACGGCCGCCTCCAGGGTGTTCGTGGAGGAGCAGATCTACGCCGAGTTTGTCAGGCGGAGCGTGGAGCACGCCAAGAAGCGTCCGGTGGGAGACCCCTTCGACGTCAGAACGGAACAGGGGCCACAGGTAACCCACTGATGCGGCAGAACCCGCAGTGTGCTTCGGGGGGCTGAACCAGGCAGCCCCTCTGGCCCTTGGCCCCCTTACAGCTCTGGTGCTTTTCCATCGATTCCCGGGTCCCTCCCAAACAGAAGGGAGGCTGCCTCGCCTTCCACTTGCTTTCGTTTTGACGCCATCCCATCGGGTCTCCGTGGGCTTATAAAGCGGGAGTGGACACACAGAGGTTTTGCTCTTTGAGGCTGATAATGCTAAGCTCAGGGCCCCAGCAAGGAGAGAGGCATTCCCAGTTCGTACGGCACCATGCCCGCACCCTCCAGCCAAGAGGACCGTCCAGTCTCTGAGCCACCAGGATCCCCAGAGACTGTCTTACCTGGCTGGTCTCCCTGCAGAAGAGGGGTTGTAACCGTGGCCGAAAGGCAGCCAAGTACAGGCAGAGGCCAAGTACCTAGAGCCCACGGTCTGAGGCTCCAGGCCCTCCCTGGAGCTCATGTGCACTGTAGGACAAGGTCACTCTAAGAAACCAAAGAATCCCAGTGGAGAGGGAGTGCAGAGAGCTCAGGGAACAGGGCTGCGTCTCTGGGCAGGAGGAGCCCGTCTCCAGAGGCCCAGTTTTCTAAACTAACGACGGGATGAAAATGATCATAACCGCGAGGTTTAATGACCTCTTTAAAAGGGCACATCGTGTATCGCTTTCTTACTAATTATGCAGTACAGCAAATGGATAAATATTTAAAAGAGGGCAGCCTGACCATCCATGCATTATTGAAATAGAGCTCAACAGCAACCCACTTTGCTGGGAGCCAAAGTCCTGCCCCAGCCACGAAGTTGCAAATCATGTGTCCAGACTCCCTACTTGTGTCTGTCCTGGGAGCTCTCTGCTTCTGCACGGCACTGGCGCCGCGTGTTTACATGGGAAGCCACACAAGTTTGGCTCTGTGACTCTGTGGAAGTCCCAAGCCCCTGCCAAACCTCACTTTCCTCATCTGGAAAGTGGAAGTAATGGATGAATATTGTGAATATTTCAAGGTACCTAATAAGTCTTTATTTTTTAAAGGTGGAGGCGAGGGGAGCATTCAATGACAGGCTCCCTGATCCAGGTGGCAAAAGAAGTGCATGACCTCAGGCCATGTCTATCAGGTCTTGTTTGACCATCCCATGGGGATGCCCTGGCTGGGGAAGGGGGAGGACCATGTGGGAAAAGGTACATTTCTGGCCATCGTGCCCATCCTTGCCTTGCCTCAGCCCACGTGCACGGCGGCTCCAATGCCATGTGACCCTGGTGAAGAGAAGCATCCCAGTTGTGGCCAAAACCCTCCACCCTGCCAGACCTCAACTCCAAACCCAGTGGCCGGTGACACCAAGTTGTCTAGTGACCCCGGTTGGATTTCAGGTCTGAATGCAAACATGGCCACAAGCCATTATCAACTCCACCATGATTGTAAAGCTAATCCAGACTCCGTGGGAAATATGCGAGCTGATCCCATACTAAGGAAAACCTTTCACCCCATCATTATTCATAAGTCTCTTTCCAAGGCTCCAGGCTTGACTTTTGAAGCCAGATACAGAAATCTCTTCCAAGAGAGCAGATTCAAGCAGAATGGGTGTTGATTTCGTCGGTGCTTTTGATGCTGCTGCTAAAAGTCCTTCTGAAAGCTCACTTAAGCCGCCTAACCTCAGCATATTATTTTAGGACGATGTTGGATTTTTTTCTCCCAAAGTGCTTTTTCATCTACGGTAATACGATTTTTACTCAGAGAGGATTTACAGCTGTCCAAATAGTCCTGTCTGTCTCCTGCCTGCTAAACAGCTAGCTGACCTAGATCAGTGTCCACTGCAGACAGACAGCCAAATGCTCCAGAATCTTTCAGGTTTATTTGGCAACTGAGCAACGAGGCACATAAACATTGCACAAGACACCTGGTGGGGGCGGATCCGGTGCCCTCTCCAGCAGAGCCAAGTGTAGCTTCCGACCTGTCCTTTGGGGTCTGCCTGACTCTGTCCCTGGTGTTGTGCCCAGCCACGTCCTTTACTTCTGCAAGGTTCTCCTTCCAGCACAGGAATCCACCAGCTGACATTTCTTGGGGGATTATTAGATTGAGACAATGTGTTCACATGGACTCATCAGGAAGAATGGAGTCTGGATATGGACTCTGGAGTCTGGAGGCTTTCCACGGGGACTCAGCACTGCCCCCAGGACAGACAGGAAATGGTCACAGCCATTTAGGACCTGTATTTGGTGAAGCCCTTCAAACCCTCTTGGGCTCTGGGGAGGAGGGAAGGGTATCTTGGAACTTTTAACCCCAAACTTGGTTCACCCAAGAGAAATTGAGAGAACCTTGAGATATTACTGGAATCATTGGAGTTGTTTGAATTACTTGCTTAGGTGGGAGTACATTCACAGTGGTTAAAACCTAGAACACATAGAGAGGTCAGTGGAGAAAAGGCTTTCTTCCATCCCCCCCTCTCCATTCATAGGCCTGGTTCTTAACCTTCCCTCTATGGGTATCCCACAGTCTTAGTTTCTCATGTATCCCTCCAGAACTTCTTTATGGATATAGAAGCAAATATGAATATGTATTCTCATTTCCCCTGTTTTTTACCCAAAAGGTAACTGATATCTATCCTGTTTTTCACCTTGGTTTTTGTGCCCTGGCAAAAAACTTGGAAGGGCTTTCTATACTAGGCTGGGGGGTGAGGGTACAGGGTAAGGTGGTCAGCTTTCCTTCTCCCTTCTCTGCACCATGGATGGGCAATTCCAGTAACTGTCACCCTCATCCATCATGCCTTGTAAGAAGGGGGCAGGGCTTCCAGATAACCTACATGACACTCCAGCTAGACTGGAAGTTTAAATAAGCAAAGAAGACCTTTTTTTTTTTTTTTTATCATAAGCATATCCCAAATAAGGAAAGACTTCTTGAGCATAAGCATATCCCAATCATGACTTGGGATATGCTTATGCTCAAAAAGTCTTTCATTATCTTTCAAAAACGCAAATTTAACTGGGTGCCCTGTAATTTTATTTGCGAAATCTAGCAACCCTTGCAGGATGCACGAAGTTGAGAGAGCAAAGAATGTGACCATTTCAGATCTTGTTTCATTCACAGGTTTGCTTAATAGCATGGAAGGGGTCGGTGGTAGGATAGACGGTACACAGGAAAGGATGAGGAAAGCCTATCTCCCCATCTCTCCTCTGCTCCAGAAAGCCTAGACTTGTGCATCAGAGGAATATTCACATACAAGGCACATCTGTCCCGTGAATTATGACTTGGCAAGATCACTCAGGGGTGGGACAGCTGATCACGTGAATGGCCGTTGGACCCCTAAGATGGCAGCCGCTGCCCGAAAGGAATTCAAGCCATACCTCTCCTTGTGTTTTGCAGATAGACCAAAAGCAGTTTGACAAAATCCTCGATCTGATCGAGAGTGGGAAGAAGGAGGGAGCCAAGCTGGAATGTGGGGGTTCAGCCATGGAAGACAGGGGGCTCTTCATCAAACCCACCGTCTTCTCAGAAGTTACGGACACCATGCGCATTGCCAAAGAGGAGGTACTGGAGGTGGCAGGAAAAGCTTCATCTCAAGGGGACTCTTATGGGGTGGGAGGGTGAGAGGAGGGGGTCTTACAAACAGAAGTCTTCTCTAGGGCTCAGGGACCCCGGAAGTCATTGTGAGGGGAGCGTTTTCCTTTCTCCCGTGGCTTTCTTCCTCTCCTTTGGTTTCTAAAGGAAGCCATCTTGCCTACCTGCCCTTGGGAACCCCAAGCACTGTATAGCAGCTGTAGAGTTTGTCCTAAACCCCCCATTTTCACGCATCTCTGGGGAGCCACAGTCCCTCTTCTTTGTTCTAACACACCCTCGGGTTAGCTCGTGGTGGGGGGTTCTTGCTCCCTGTGGGTTATACCAGTGGATTCACAGCCTAAAGCTGCCTTCAGCCCTGCTGGACTGAACTAAAATGAAAAGTGTGTTCATTCAAAGAACACATTGGGGCTGGAATTCTCTTTGAATTTTTCCATCACGAGCATCCTTGGAAATGGTGGAAATTGAGGAGACCCCCCCCCCCCAAATAAAAGTGGGATTCTAACTTGGTCTTTCAATCTCACTGTGAGTCTGGATGGACCCTGGTTCCCACCTAGGGTCCCTGGGGGTCGGACCCTGGGCTGTGTGGTCTTTTGGGACGTGAGAGAAAGTGAATCACCGCTGAGTGCTTCCTGTGTGAGTATTTTATAGACTTTATCCTGGAGGTTTTTATGGGATTTTTATTTTTATTTTACATTGCGAGGAACAGTGTCTTCCTCTGTGCCCTGGGAGTTATTAGGGAGACATTTTATGGTGCCTTTGTTGATGGAAAACGTACCACCAAGAGGCCAGGGCACATGGTCCTACAGCTGTGCCCTACAACCCCCTCAGCAATAACTTTCCACGAAAAACTCTCCAAGTTTTGTCTTGTGGGCGTGTCAACAGGCTGGGGCTTCTCAGAAGCCCTGATGACATTAAGAGAGAGAAGCCTGGAACATGCTTCCAGTTGGTATCTTAAGTTCGGCTTAGTCGTGAGCCTTCCCTTCAGATGTCAACTGTCCAGTAGCTCAAAAGATCTCCGCAGGTTCTTTGCTCTCCAGTCCTCGTTCCTCACACGTGTGAGCACTCTGGATGAAATGAAGGCCATGCTTGCTCAGAACGGACGCCCTTCGTCCGGACGCCCCTCTCACTGCCGTTCTTGCAATCCCGCGTAGATATTTGGACCGGTGCAGCCAATCCTGAAGTTCAAAAATATTGAAGAAGTGATAAAAAGGGCCAACAGCCTTGAATACGGACTCACGGCAGCCGTGTTCACAAAAAACCTCGACAAAGCACTGAAGCTGGCTTCTGCCTTGGAGTCTGGAACCGTCTGGTGAGTAGCATATGCGTGTGTTTCCGCTCTCTGGAGTGGCTGGCTTGCTCGCTTCACTGCCCTTCTACCGACAGATAGCTTCTAGTCACATATTCCGGGCCACGCACTGTCTTAGAGCTTTGGTCCATCCTCATGACCACATCTGAGACGGACACCATCATTGCCCCTGTTCAACAGAGGAGGAAATGGAGACACAGAGAGGCTGGGTGATTTGCCTAGGGTCACACAGCTGGTACAGAGCCCAGAGCAGAGCCCAGAGCCGGCCGGCCAGCTCCGCTGCCCCTGTTGCCGACCGCCGTGTTGTGCTGCCCTCGCACTCCACTCCCTCCACCTTTATTTTTTATTCTGACTCTAAAAGCAGTGCATGGTCTTGTCCGAAGTGTGGACCAAAGTCCCTGCTTCCCCAGTCATCTTGCCAATGACATTATCCTCACTGGAAAGATGATAATGCTTTGGGGCTCAGAGAGGCTAAGTCACAAGCCCAGAATCCTTACAAGCCAAGAAGCAGGAGAGCTTTGAGGTCAGGTATGGCCGATTTCAAAGCTAAATCTTATTCCCCGATGCTGCAGTTTCCCTCTTCTTTCTTCTCGCCTTGACATTCCATTCCTCTCTCTGTGAAAAGCTTTATGCTTAGGAATATTCAGATTTTAGGCATGCCTGGGTGGCCCAGTCAGTTAAGCACCTGCCTTCAGCTCAGTTCACGATCCCAGGGTCCCGGAATCGAGTCCCACATCAGGATCCCTGCTCAGTGGGGAGCCTGCTTCTCCCTCTCCCTCAGCCTGCTGCCCTCCCCTGCTTGTGCTCTCTATCTCTCTCTGTCAAATAAATAAATTAAAATTTTTTAAAAATTTTAAGGAATATTTAAATTTTAGCTTCTGGTGGGAAGAATGAGAAGGCAGAAGTTGAAAACCCACTGTTGTCATTACTAAAACTGTGACAAAAAGTCATCCTTTAGGAAGTGGTCTGTTTCATGCCCCTGAGAGCCGGGACACCCACGACCCCAGTCGGTCTTCCCCAGGTAATCGTGAGCATCTTTCGTTCTTCCTCTAGGATCAACTGCTATAATGCCATCTACGCACAGGCTCCATTTGGTGGCTTTAAAATGTCAGGAAATGGCAGAGAACTGTAAGTATTTGTTATCGCACGCCTGCCGGCAGGTGAACAAAACACACCCTAGATTCGCAGGGGGAAGGAGTGCGGGCAGGTGCTCTAGTCCCCCGGCCTTGCCCCGTGCCCCGCTGTGTCAGCCATGTCAGGACGGCTGGGGCCCCTTTCCCTCGGGGGCTGCGATGGATCTCTCTCACCCTCTGTTTCCCTCCTGCCTTCCCGTTTCTGCTGTCCTCTATCCTCACCCCCTGCTCCTTCGGGCCCCAAGACCAACCTCTAGCCTCGGCTTCTGTGTCCTCCCGGGCACCTACCACACATGGAGATGCCAGTAGAGACTTGGCCCAGGCTTCCCACACGAGATGGAGGCAGAACTGGAAAAGGGCACTTTTTGCCAGACTCACACAAACCCCAGCCCTCAGCAAGGAAGACAGGCTCTCTCCTAGGCTCCGCGGGCAGACTCGGGGTACTCTGACTCCTTCTCCGTGCCTCTCTGGGAGACATACTGCTGTGCCCTTCGTGGCTCCCTCAAATCCACCACATGCTCCCAAAGGGCTGCTTTCCATCTTGCCCGCTGGGAAGAGGCACTCCGTGGGCAGAGAGTCAGGGACAGGCTTTCTTGTGTCTGGCCCAAGATAAAAGGTCCAGGCACGGAGCCGGACAGAGCGTTCCAGGAGTGGACACACTGTCCTTTCCAGCTGGACAAGGCCTTCTCTCTCACGTCCTTCTTGGTGGTTCTTATTAGCCTTTGTGGACAAACAGCTTTTGGGTTCCATCTTCCCAGGGGGACCATCTGTGACAACAGGCAGGGCTGCTCCTGGAACATTTCTTACTCTTCGTTAAACAGTTTGTGTTATTTATATACAAATGCATTACCTCGTACTTGTTTGTAGATCTTCCAGTGGGAGAACTCAGATGCTTCCCCTCGGCTTGGGCCTTCGTGGGGCCCTTGGGCAGCTCCCCTTCCAGATTCTTCCTAAAGACGTTACGAGAGAACGGGGCTGGCTTCCCTCCCTGAACAAATGCTTTCGACCCTTCTCCGTGGAACTGGGGTCCCTTCCCCCATCTTGGTCTTTCTTTCTCATCCATTCCTGAGTCATGGCAAATATGCCAGAAACATCCAAACATCTGAGGAAAACATGTCCACTGGTGTCCCTGTCATTCCTATGACTCGTTTCCCCTTCAGGGAACCTCAGTAAATTCTCAGTCGTGAGAACCCTTTGTAGAAATCATGTTTCGTCCCACATGGCTTGTCCGTGTTCTGTTCTATGTGCCTCTGCTTCAGTTTCTTTCCACACCCTCCTGCTTGAGAGAGGCGCGGGGCCTGGGCTGGGGTTACCTAGGTCCCTGGAAGGGCCCACCACCGGCCGCAGCTCGGGTGACCGCTGACCCGTGCAGGCTCTGTCTGAGCACCTTTTCACGTGTGCGTTCACGCCATGCTCACGACAGTCCGCAAGATGGTATGTCTTTGTTCTGCTTGCCATGCCAGGGTACTGTGGAGACGGGGTGGCTTAAGCAGGAGACGCTGATTGCTCACCATTCTGGAAGCTGGAAGCCTGAGAGCCAAGTGCCAGCACATCTGGGGTCTGGCGAGGGCTCCTCTCCTAGTTGATAGAAGGCTGTCTTCTCACTGTGTCCTCACATGGTGGAGGGGGTGAGGGAGCTCCCAGGGGTCTCCTTTATAAGGACACTTACCCTACTCATGAGGGCTTCCAACTCTCCTAACCTAACCACTTCCCAAAGGCCCCACCTCCTAATAGCTTCCCATTGGGAGTTGGGGCTTCAGTGTAGGAATTTTAGGTGGACACAAACATCAGGTCCGTTGTAGAAGCCTGCTACTACCACTGACTACCCATGTTTCCCGGTACTACCCCAGGGATGCCAGGGAGGTTCCCTGCCTTTCCCGGGCCACACTGCCAGTAAGGGACAGAGGCGGGGTTGAGCCCTTGGGCCCACCACACCACGACGCCTTGCTCAGCGGGGGTGTCACCTCCCTGTAAGCCACATGGACTGAAGCCAGACAGGGCATACGTGGTCATTTGTCTCCTCTGATCAGCTGCCTTCAACCAGTGAGGTCATGACCAATGGGGAGGGGACCCAGGACCCCACACGGTCCTCCCCCCAGAGGCCAGATGCAGCTTCCTGCTGCAGTAAGAATTGGGGGCCCCTAGTAGATGACCTTGGATGTCGAAGCTGCAGGAAGGGTGTGTGCGGCCCTCCTGACTTCTAGTGTGTACTAACTCACACCGACTCTGGCTTATGGCTTTCCTCTCCTGTGTCATTTGTGTCTCCACCCCTCTCCAACCCCTGGTTTTAACGGGCTTTCGGAGCCTCAGCACCCCAGTCTGGCTCAGGGCGCCCAGCGCAGCGCGGCTCTCATCCCGCCGCAGCCGGGACTTTTTTCCATGTGTTTTTTTTTGACCCTTGGCAAATATTTTTTCAAGGCTTTTGATAAAGCACTTTAACGTAATTCACAAGGGGCCTGGAAACTGACTTGAAACCCAATTTCCATTTGCACTGGTCGCTGATTAATGTCTTCATGTTCCATCCAGTTCTCCTTTTGTGTGCTGGAGCCCGGGGAGGGGGATTCCGTGGTTTTCCCCAGCCCCGGCCGCCTGGACTGGGCTGGCTCTCTGCCGCCCACCCACAGGCCCCTCCGGAGATCTGGTCCTGTGCGTGTCTTGGGAGGAAGCCTCCAAGTTCTCTTCCTCCTGGGCACTTTTCTTGGTGGTTTTGCAATCACAGCAACAATAAGCAACAAAAATCCACACAGTCGAGATGGGTGGAAAGCTAGGCCTCCCTCTGCGGATCCTTGATCTTGTTTGTTAGAGATAAGCACGGTCCCATCACTCCTTTTGTTCCCCATTTGTTTACTTAGCCAATATTTAATGAGCACCTTTGGGGCACGTGCTGGCTTCTGAGCCCAGAGCAGTGATCACACCTTCCTCTGCTAACATTCTGGTGGGGTCCAAGAGGTGAAGGGCCGGGCTCATGCATGGCCTCGAGTGCCAAGACCGTCATGACTGGGCAAGAAACCCATTAGGAGATGCCACAGGGGGTCCAGAACTTGAACCTTGGCAGGGATTGCAGGAATAGGAAGATGAAGGTGATTCGTGTACCTCATCTTACAGGAATGGTTTAACACTGGCCTTGATTAGTTAATCGGCTAAATAATTGAATGGGCTTTCTTCATTTGGTTTATTACTTTTCTTTAGGAAGTCTCTAAATCATTAACGACTTTGCGTTTTTTTGTTTTTTTGTTAATTTATTTTTTTATTTTTAACGACTGCGTTTTTAACAACGCAATACTAGATGCTCATGTTTAGAATTTACTTGTGCATTTTCTTTGCAGTGCATCCTTTTCTGTTTTCTTTTTTTTTAAAGATTTTATTTTTTTATTTGACAGAGAGAAATCACAAGTAGGCAGAGAGGCAGGCAGAGAGAGAGAGGAAGAAGCAGGCTCCCTGCTGAGCAGAGAGCCCAATGCGGGGCTCCATCCCAGGACCCTGAGATCATGACCTGAGGCATAGGCAGAGGCTTTAACCTACTGGGCCACCCAGGCACCCCATTTTTTCTGTTTTCAAATGAAATGGGAGAAAACTATTTTTGGGGTTCTGAGACCACACTTTGAGAATGGGCTTTGGATATTCCTCCATTCTTTTTATTAAGGGTCTCCTGTGATGGACTTTTGTGTCATATCCAAGGGCTTTTCCTATTATGAACCATTCTGGCATAAATCTTTATGCACTCGTGGGAGATTATTTTCAGAATAAATTCCTAAAATTGGGTAATCTGTTCCATGAAAAATGAGCTCCTGGTCTTTTGGTTTGTGGGTCTTGAATTGCAAGGGCGTTGAGCATGTTTTTCACACTTCCTAGTGATCTGTATTTGTTTTTCTGTGAACTGACTGTTCATGCCCTTTGTTGATTTTTCCATTTGTTTGTGGGCTTTTTAAATTGGGTTTTAAGAGCTCTTTGTATATGAAGGAAAATGGCACTGTTTCCCACACAGGGTTGTGATTGTAATTTTTTCTAGCTTGTCATTTGTTTTGGGGGGTTTTTTGAAATGGATTTTCCACTCTGAAAAAATTGAATTCAGCATTCTGCATATGGCTTTTATATTTTGTGTTATGTTTAAAAAAGATTACAAAATACTTCACTCATTCTCAGGGGTTCTTGAACTATTTGTTTCAGGGAGATACCAAAAAAATCTCAATGACATATTACTTAAGAAATATTAATACTTTCTACCCTTTATTTATTTATTTCTTATTTTTTTAAGATTTATTTATTTGACAGAGACCCAGGAAGAGAGGGAACACAAGCAGGGGGGAAGCAGGAGGGGGAGAAGCAGGCTTCCTGACAAGCAGGGAGCCCGATGCAGGCTCAGTCCCAGGACTCTGGGATTATGACCTGAGCCGAAGGCAGATGCTTAAGGACTGAACCACCCAGGCGCCCCTACCCTTTATTTTTTACCTATACATAGGAGATGCTCTATAATAAATTATCTCCAAACATGATAAGGTCAAGGAGGCAATGGTATGCCCATTTTAAAGATAATGAATTGGAGGCTTAGTACCTGCCTGCGTAGGTCTAAGACAGTAGTTCTCTAGTGTGAGCGGTATCAGAATCTCCTGGCTTGTTACAGATTTCTGGGCCCCACTTCACTAGGTGTCTTAGTTTTCTATTGCCGCTACAATAAATTATCACAAAATCTGTGGTTTAGACAACCTAAATGTACGATTTTACACAGTTATGTAGGCTAAAAATCAGATGGTCTTACTGAGCTGAAATCAAGGCATGCACGGGGCTGCATTTCTTTCTGGGGACTCCAGGCAGAGAATATGTTTCCTTGCCTTTTTCAGCTTCTAGAGGCTCCCCACATTCCTCGGCTGGTGGCCCCATCCTCTGCTCAAAGGCAACATGGTTGCAGCCCTCTAAACCCTGCTCCTGCAGTTTAATTTCCCTCCGACTCTCTTCTGCCTCCCTTGTACCTTCTTAAGGATCCTGGTGATTACATCGGGCCCACCCAGATAATCCAGAATAACCTTGTATTTTACTTTTTTATTTTTTTTAAGATTTTATTTTTTATTTGACAGAGATCACAAATAGGCAGAGAGGCAGACAGAGAGAGAGGAAGGGAAGCAGGCTTCCCGCTGAGCAGAGAGCCGGATGCGGGGCTCAATCCCAGGACCCTGGGATCATGACCCCAGCCGAAGGCAGAGGCTTTAACCAACCCAGGCACCCCTAACCTTGTATTTTAAAGCCAGTTAATTGGCAACTTTAATCCCATCTGCAGCCTTAATTCCCTTTTGCCGTGTAACCTAAACACCAGTTCGGAGGGTTCAGAGAGGGTCACCCTGACTCGGGCGTTATTCTGTCAACCCCTGGGGAAGGGTAGGGGGCTTGGGAATCTGCATTTGGGGCAAGTTCTGAGGTGTCACTGAGGCTCTTAGACCACACTTTGAGAACCACGGATCGAAGGGACGATATGGGACGCTGCAGATCCTCCAGTGGCCGCCTCAATTTTGAGCTCTTTCCCTCAACAAGGACACATTTTTATTTACCTAACAGCAGAGAAAGTGTCGTGGAGGCATTTAAATCTGTCCGAGGCTGCATGCATCTCAGTTCCGGGAAGGGGACCTGCCCTGAGGAAGGCCCATGATACCTGAGAAGGGGCTCTGCAAGACATAGAGAAAGGACATAGAGCAAAGATGCGAACTCCGAGGTTGTGGCCCCCCACATGCCTGGTCTGTGCTCATATCTGCTCCCCTCGCTGCTCTGGGCTGGCCTGACTCCTCCTACAGCTGGTCGCCGGCTGTGGGCCCCGAGGTCCACTCTAGGCTCCTCCTCTGGCCACATCCCCTGGTCCCCTCCTTATGCACCCATGTGGGCCCTCTTCTCACTCTGTACTCCCCTCCCAGGGGATCCACCTCTTCTCCCCGCCCCCCGATCCCTTTCATTCATTTAAGGCAAATCCTTAGTCTTTCTGGATATTTCCAAAGCATCACACACCAAAAAACCTGATATTTAAACTGAAGTTATACATTGAGTTACTCAAACATCCTAATGGTGTGACAGTCCTGGATATTCCCCTATTAAGTCACCACATTCTGACCTTTTGCGCTGACTCCAAACTGCCCAGCCAAGTAATTAATTAGCCAACCAAGCGTTAGAACACAGTGGCGACGGAATGGCAAGGTGACATGCCCGTTTTATATTCTCTCTTTTCTGTGATCGCAGTGGTGAGTACGCACTGGCTGAGTACACAGAGGTGAAAACTGTCACCATCAAACTCGATGACAAGAGCCCCTGAAGGAAAGGCGGGCTCCTTCCTCAAGCATCTGACAGCTGAATGTGGCAGATCGGACTTTGCCGAAGAAAAAACTGCATTTCCCGCCTTCCCGGGGTTCCTTTGCGCTGGAGACTTTAAATCTACTGGATTTGAATGATTTCCACTTTCCTCTCACACTCCTGTTTTAGTGACCAATCCGTTGTATATGTGGAATTGCAGTCCTGCCTGGGGATGGAACTCAGGGCCCTTTCCGTTTTTCCCTTTCAACCAGGTCCCCCGGGGGACAGTGAAGGGGCTCAGGGCGTGGCCAGCAGGAAGTGGTATTTGAGGTCTCCAGCGGTCCCTTAAAAATGTTTGGTCGATTCTGACTCCGGTAAGAACTTGGAAAAATGCCCGGCTTGCTCTGCAAACAGGGCCCTGCACCTGTGGCTTCTCGGGATTACCTGCCCACGACGACCCAAGGCCCTCCTACCAGTTAGCGGAAAAGAAACAGAACGAAGTTCAAAACAAACAGGATTGTGAGGATCCAATGAGGGGCGCTTTGGGGAAGCAGGTGCCATGGAAAGGTACTGAAGGTCTTGGGTGTGAAAGGGCGTGGGTTCTTCAAGGACTGCCTCTTGACATTGACCATGGGACTCCGCTTAAAACGAAAACTCCTTTTGGAATATGACCGAATCAGTGCCCAACATGCTTATCTAAAACTGTGTCACGGGCGACCTTAACCAAGGCACTTTCTTAGGCAGAAAACATCGCTAGTGTCACCTTTGGGGCTGACGACAGCTTAGCAACTGCGTTTTACAAACCAGAGCCATAATTCGTTCCCTTTTACAAATTCTGAATTTCTGCTACTTGCATTAACGGTTTATGATCCGCCTGTGTAGCTCTCTGTGTCTCCAGCTTGGTGATCTATGTTAGATTAGCAAAGCATACACAACTGGAAAGGCTGTTGCTTTAATACCACTTGGTTTTTTAAGTCCTGTTTTGATATTAATGATTAATTAACAAATAACACCGGGACTCCGTGGAAGAACTGGGTCCCTCAGTATTAAAGTGGCCTGAGGACTGCACTAACATGTTGTGAATTTTTCTTTTCCTCTTTATATGTGCAAATGCTGTGCAATCCCAAGTTTTAAAGTGTTCCCTGATTGCTTCTAAAAACATAAAACCAAATGTAATTGCGCTGTTTGGATACTTCCACTGTTACTGATTAGTTACTTTTCTGAGGGTGCTTCTATTTTGGAATGAAATTATGTTTGAGAATTAAATTGGGGGGAGGGCAATAAGGTGACAAACGTCAAAACCAGTGTATGGATGAAAGAAAGTCCTGTATGGAATGGGGTTGTCGTTCTTGTCAGAAATAGGCAATATGCAATTCGCCTTCTCCGCATCAGTTAACACTTATCACTTAAACTGTCAGCAACTCGCTAGGTCAGGGGTTGACTTCGTACACTGAATTTTCAGGATTTTATCTCAAGCAACTATAGACACTAACCTTGTTAGTAATACATTAGAGGGTTCTTATTCTCTCATTGTACAATAATGCCTTTATTATGAAATGCTACATTATTTATAATTGGTATAGTTAATGTATCTTTTTATAGTTGTAAGTAAACAGAGGTAGTATATTCAACCTTCTGTAATATACTGTATTTAGAAATGGAAATCTATATAGTAATAGATTTCACTTCTTTTAAGGTTTACTCCTGTGGTATGGTTTCAGAAAAATCTATTGGCCTGGGAATTCTGACCCCCTACTACCGATTGTGTCCGACAATGCAACAATGATAAAATAAAATCGGATATTTGCAAACATGTTTTTTTCATTTAAGGACCAAACTCATTTTAATTCTGTGGCAGACCTTTCTCTTTCTCAGAGCTAATGTACAAAATGGCTTGTCCTAAAGCGGTATCTGTGGCTTAAGATTCAAATTCCATTTGCTCAATCGATCAGGCCTCACATTTAGCCTGAGTGTGAAACCCACTCGTCTGTGTTTGCGGGTTGAGCAGACAGGGAGCTCGGCCTCAAAGGCTCCGCGACTTAGCTGGTGAGGTGTAAGCTGTTACCTAAGCTGCCCGAGGGTCCTTTTACTAATGAGCAGGTGAGTCTGGAAAATGGTGGGGAGGATGGCACAGCATTCTGCTGCTGTCTGCACATGTTTCCATCCTTGTCACAAGGAGCTTGGTGTTTGGGTTTAACCCAACCTTGAGTTTCTAACGTGCCTCAGTCACCAAGTCATGAGCTAACACTGAGGTTCGATCAAGAGTGTCCCTTGTACTTGGTCAGGTCCATCGAGTTACATCTGTGTATTTGATGTTGATCATCCAAGATCACTTTGGCTATGGGGTGACAAGGTGCCACCTTTTTTTTTTTAGAGAGATTTTATTTATTTGTCACAGAGAGAGATCACAGTGGGGGGGATGGGGAAGCAGGTTCCCCACTGAGCAGAGAGCCTGATGTGGGGCTCGATCTCAGGACCCTGAGATCATCATGACCTAAGCCAAAGGCAGAGGCTTAACCCACCGGGCCACCTAAGTGCCCCCCAAGGTGCACCTTTTAAGAGAACACTTAAGAGAGGCTTGGATCAGATCTCTCTTAATGTGTCCACTTACATAGGTATTCATTTATTTAGAAAACTTTCATTTCTCAATCTCAGTGTGAGCAGAACATTCTAGGAAAATGGCCTTTTCCTTTACTGGTTTATTTATTTTTCCTTTTTTGGTTTACTTTTCCTTTTTTGGTTTACTTATTTTTCCTTTACTGGTTTACTCTCTGAAGGGAACCATTCTGGGGACACACACTGGCTGTCATGGGTGTGCATGTGGTGGGGGGTGCACAGGAGGTGGGCACATTTTCTCAAAGTGGACCTTATGGAATGCTCTAGCTTCTCCTGATAGCAGACAAAGAATTATTACTGTCCTGCCCCTAGCATGTATCTGACTTGAGCCTAAAATGCAGATGATAAGGGATTTTTTTATAAAGTATCCAGAGAAAAATGTCTGAGGAAACTAAGTTCCCAGCTGAAGAAATGACTAAAAGGCTGTGGGGGTGGGATGGCAAGGTAGCAAGCAGTAAGCCACTAGGCCTTCAGAAGGCAGAAATGTTAGGTGGAGGAGACAGTTTCCAGCTGATTACACCTTAGGAGCGGTCATTCCAACTGAGATGCTGAGAACCTGGGTACGCAGAGCAAAAGCTAGAGGACCATGGGTCAGCGTTGGCAGCGAAAGTGGCCAAGAAGCGGTAGGAAGAGATCTTTACTGACCTGTAATAACCTTCCCATGCAAACCTGTGACTAACTCATGCCTAATGAATAGAGTTAAATGCTGGGATGTAACCAGCTCAAAACAGTCCAGTCGGCTGTTTTTTTTACATTGGAGACATTCTCTAGCCTCTATTCCCAAACTCTTGGAGAAGGGAAGAAGCTGAGTTGCCCCAACCACATTGGCCACAGGAGCTCCTGCATCCGCCCCGGCACTGGGCGTGCTCTTCCTCACGGTACCGCTAGATGGCGCGGCCGCGCGCCGTGGAGGCGCCGCGCCGGGATTGCCGGGCTCGCTCAGCACTGCGACGCCACGCCCTGCAAATTATTAGGGACTTTTCGGTAGCAATCACACGGCTGCCTTTTGAGTTCTGGCATTAGGGCCGAAGTATTGAGGACAGGATTGAAAACCGCATCCACCCTTTTGCAAGGGCGTTCCGTGGCAGGAGAGCTGGAGGTCTTGTGGGAGCAAAGCAAAGCTGCCCCGGGGGTGCCCTTGCCAAGGGGCCACTGCTCAGAGTGCCCGCGACGTCGTGCGGGGGTCGTGCGGGGGCGCTGCGTCCGCCCGGCCTTTGTGAAATGGCAGTGAGGGTGGTGGGGATTTGCCTCCGTCTTGCCCTAAATCCCGGGAATGTTCCAGTCGTAACGTTACAAGAGAAGCGTCTAGGGTTAGCGCGGGTCCTGCCAGGCTGCAGAACCATAGAACCGTCTGCTTTTTTTTCTGAGCAGGCTTCTCTTTCTGGGGTTGGCACGTGGAGCCAAGTCTGACGGCTGTCGCAGCCTGGGCGTGCGTCTCTCCGATCCGCCTTCAGAGAGTGGCCTCCGCGGTGTGATGAACGAACTTACATTAAGTCGAAACAAAACAAATTGCCAACATTCCACCCCGTCTTCCCTACTAAAACAGCCCACACCATTTATAATGCTTCACCAAATAGTGACATCTTTATATGTACATCCACAATTAAATAAATTCTTGTGACGGGAGGGGCACAGTTTGCAAAGTGCAAAAGCTTTAAAAATATGTATTTTTATACTGCCCTACACGGAAATATTCATAAATGAATATTTGCCTGACTTTTAAGTATTTACTGCGAGTCTACACCTAGTACAAGTCAGACGCTAATCGTTGGATCTTGCCCCCGTGCAGAGCCAAGGGGACAGTGAAAGCTGGGCTGAGCAGAGAACCGACCAATCTTGTCGCTGCGCCTGCCCCGCCAGGAGCGAGCAGGGTACCCAAACCTGGAGGAGACCTCGCGCTGCAGGGGCCCACGGGCCTCGTCGTCTCCCGGGCAGGAGCGGTGCATCTGGGCACCTCCGGCTGGGGAAACTGAGGCGGGCCATCACAGGGACACCCCCCCTCCCGCCCTGTGCCTGTCGCGGGCCGCAGCAGCCAAGGCCGACCCTCGCCGTGCGCGCTCTCCGAGCCTCCCGCCCGCGGGCCGCAGGATTGAGGAAGTGCGTCTGGGCCCGGCCCGGCCCCAGCGCGCGCGGCCGGAGGCGCAGGGGGCGGAGGGCAGGGAGACGGCCAGGCCCCGGCCCGCTGGTGTCCGCCCCGCCAGGCCCCGCGAGCCCAGCGTCGCGTCCCAGGCGCCCGGGGTCCTGCCCCGCCGCCCGCCGCCGCCGCAGCCGCAGGTAAGCACCCGTCTGGCCCGCGTCCCAACCGGGGACCCTGGCTGCCTCCTGCGGAGAGTCTCGGGGAGCCCCGGACCCCGCAGCCCAGGCCCGCGCTCCGGGCGGTCGCGTGCTCCGCCGAGGTGGCCCTTGCGGGAGGGGTAGGGGGGTGCACCGAGGGCGCGGGCGCCCCCCGTCTCGTGGCGCTGCGGCCTCCCCGGGGCCGCGGATTGGGGGGGTGGGGTGCGGGGCCCTGGAGGGCCACCCCGAAACCCCGCGCGGGCCGCGGCCGGGGCCGGAGGAGCAGGGGCAAAAAAACAAAAGTCGGGAAGAGACACAGGACGTCTGTAGGTTTCCTTCAGCCCCGCGCGGGCCCAGTGTGAGCGCGCCAGCGTGCGGGTGAGTGTGAGTGCTTGTGCGTGTGTGTGTGTGTGTGTATGTGTGACGAGGAGGCTCTGCCCAGGATCTCTGGCCCCTGGGGCAGGGGGAGGGCTGCTTCCGAGGGGCTGCCAAGCGCGCCAGCACCCCCCCCCCCGGCCTCCCCACCCCACCCCACCCCCCGCCCCCCGCCCTGCAAAGCCTGAGCCGGGCTTCTGCCCACGGGACAAGACGAGGCTCTGGCAGGTCCCCATAAAACCCGCCATCTCTGCCACCTTGCCTCGCAAGGGTGCAGAGATGAGTGAGGTCCAGGACAGGACAAGGAGGGAGCCTGGGAAGGCTGGTGGCCAGAGGGAGATGGTGAGGGAGAATCTGGGGACCTCTGGCCAGCCCAACTTGTCCCTGCATGGTTAGAGGCCAGGAAGTTTTCTCCCCAAACACATTGGCATGGGTCAGAGAGGTAGAGAAAACAGGAGCCTGTGGTTAAGTTTTTAGCAAGGCTCTCACTGAATACACTCTTTTTAGAGTTTGCCAGCCAGTCAACATTGTAACGAGGTACCCAGACATTAAACGGTCGAGTCGACTAGATTGACTAAGTATTTTTGCTTCTGTCCCGGAAGAATAAAATAATTAAGTTACAAACATACCAACCTCACACCTGACTTGTCCCTAAAGGAGGTTTTGGGGTCAGCCAAACATTCCTGCCCCCAAGCTTCCACATCTCAGGGAATAGGCCCATAATCAACTCAGTTGCTCAGTTGCTGGGAATTTTCCTCTATCCTGTACCCTCATCCCTTGAATTCAGTCTGTTACCAAGTTGGGTTGGGCTTACCTGTGTGTCTGGGTCCAACCCTTCTTTCTCAGTCTCCATCCTAGTCTAAAGTAGGAGCACCCATTTCTGTACGATTACAATCCTCCCCTCTCTAGTTCTCTATTTGACATCCAGAGTGATTTTTTTTAATAGGTAAATCAGAATGTGTCAGTCCTCTTCTTAGAACCCTGCAATAATTTCTCCTTGTGACTGGCATGAAATACAGGACACCTCCTTTCCCTCGGTTGGTTTGGAGTCTGGCATCATGAACCACATGACCATTGCCCATGTCACCCCACCACAGCCCCCCCACCCCTGCCACCCTGGCCCATCTCACTCTCCAGCATGTGGTATCTGCTGTGTCGACCCCTGATTCTTCACAGAGCCAGCCACCCCTCTATAAACCCAGCCTCTTTTTTACATCCCTTGCTCAGTGTCCGTCTGGGGTCTCCACTGGTATTATGGTCCTTCTTCATTTATTTGCTCTCTCCTTTAACTGCCGGGCACTCTCTACTGGAGCTCCAGGGGTCTGAGACCATTTGTAGGCACCAGCATTGCTCACTGCTGCGTCTTCTCTGCCAGAACTGTCTAAGAGGTGCCCAGTACACATAGGACAGGAATCGAATGGCTAATGGACAGGCGTAACTTATTTGTGGTTTCAGACTCATGAAGGACTTCTGTTCCCAAACCCTTGGGTGTTCATCTGGGACTGAGACTTACACATTTCTTGTCTGGAGCTCCTTGGTATTTTGATGTCCATGAATCCATTAAACACATTTTGGAGACAAGCCAGTAACTGATCAGGGGAGGCTAGCAGTGCCAAAGGGATATCGAAGACATTGGATCAAGCATCTCTACCACACTTTTCATTCACAAAATTACCGAATAATATGACCATTGCTAACATGCTTCATTTGCAAGCATCTTCTAGCCCTTTGGTACTGGCAATCCTTTCCAAGCCTCCTGAAAAGACAGGTGAGCAGGTCCTGAATCTCCTGCCTTTCTCCTGTCAGAAACTTTGTAGCAAGCACTCACTTAACTGTGCCTTCCCCACAAACTGTAAAGTTTCCTGAACTCATGGAGTTCCCTCCTCATAGAAAGGGCCCAATAAAAACATTTGCCCAATGAATGTCAGGTTCCTCCCCCCCCCATTAAGTATTCAGGTATTATTCATTAATGCCAGTATAAAGATGTGCAAACGAAAAATTGGTGAGATTTTAAAAGGTATTAAAATGATCATGACAGAAAACCTCTTGAAGCCCTCTTAAGGATGTGTACACCGTAATGAAAACAAGACATGGAACTTATAACCATGATTTGTTGCACTGGTCTGAACCCAAAGGAAGTAGGAAGAAGCAAAGATCCGTTTGAGGGTGAAGATTAAGCAAAAGTTGAGTTACCTCACTTTAAAACTTCTACCTTAGAGTCTAAGCTGACATACAAATTATAGTTGAAAAAGTGCTCCAGTTGTAATATCCTACATCGGTAAAGAGATTTTCAAAAGGAAACTGAAAATGAAAAGGGGAACAAAATGTGCTGGGCAAGGGTTGGCCTAAAATATTTTAGAGATTTTTTTTTTTAACTTAAAAGCATTCTATGGTAAGACACTTCTGTTTTCAGAAGGAACATCTACTAGCATTTGGATTTTTTTAAGGTGTTGTTGGGTAGATGTGGTAGCTGATTTTAAGAGGTGTTTGCAAGCAGATGGCCACCGTGTTCCTTGGTTTCTGAATGTTATTGTAGGATTTGGAGCTTTTAGTTTAAAACAGAGATGAGATGGTTTGCTGCTTCCCTGTGTTCTTGTCTCAAGCTTGTTTTCCTAATCACATTTTACAATTTAGAAAGCTTTGATGGTCTCCTAAATTTTGTCCAGATGGATTATTCCTCCTTGGATTGTTCAAGCTCCCAGACTCCAAACACGGGTTTTCCTAAGTATGGTTTGCTGCAACCTCTCACTCTTTGGTTCAGAAAGGTGGGGGGTCATAATGGACATGGCTTCTAGGGGAGGGGTTTCCTAGCTCCTTGACCTTCCCCTGCCTATAGGAGTCTAGCCTACCTGGGCCTGATTTCTAGGACCTAACATGAGAAAGCTCCAGTGCCCTCCTAGCCTTATTCTGTAGCTTGCTCAGTGCCCATGCTGTTCAGGACACCTTCTTCTACAATCTGCTTGGTGGGGAGACTGTGTGTCTGCCCTCCAGCATTGATATTGTCTCTGAACTTGGTAATTAGATGGTCTCTCTGGCCTCCCGCTGGTACTGTAGGGGAGGACCACTTCTGTCCCTATTATAGAAAGTGACTACGGAAAAATTTACCTTATTTGAAATCACATAGCAACCCTGCGAGGTCACCTGGGTGAGAGGGTGCATGTCTACTTTTAACAGATGGGAAAACTGAGACACATGTAAGTAAGTTTCGGCTTGAGGTCATACTGCTGACATGTGACAGAGACGGTCTAAGCCTTTGTTGTTCAGATTGTGCTTTTTTCCTTTCCATATTGTCTTGGGCATGACTTACATGACCTTGATGGTTTTTTTTCTTACTACACTAGACCACTTTCCATTTCCATTACTTGTCTCAGAGGATAGTGTCTAATGACCCCGTATTTCGTATAGATAGACCCTGCAAACACTATTAGAAACACATGCATTTCACATAGTAAAATCCCCTCCCATCGTGCAATTTATCCCATGCCAGGCCCGAGCTGGACCTGGGTCTTGCCCTCAAGGCAGTTCTGGAGATTTAATCATTATAGCAAGATAGGCACCTGTGTTGGGGGACCCCCTCCCCCCCGGCCCCAGGCTCAGTGGGAGCCCAGTATGAGAGAGCAATACCCTGGTTCAGCAGTTACCACAGCCTGGTTCGGTTGGGGAGATCAAGCTTAATCTAACTCAGGGTTTCTCCAGATAATTGGAACTATTCAGGCTAGATAATTCTCGGTTGTGGGTGGCTGCTCTGTGTATTATAAGATGTTTAGTAATGAACCTGACCTCTACCCGCTAGATGCCTGTAGAACCCCAGACCCCAAGTTGTGACAAGCAGAAATGCCTCCTGCCACGGCCAAAGGTACCCAGGCAGGCAGAACGTGTGGGGCTCCTTTCTGTTATCTCCCAGGGCTCAGACAGACTTGTCTTCATAACCCGTACCAGCGCCTTCTGGACCTCTTCTCTTTGGGATCCTTGCCTACTTGCCTCGTTGCGATTACAATCTCGCCTCTGGGCTTCCGGAAGAGTTTGTTCTGGGCAAAGGGAAGATCTTGTATTGTGTTCAGTTGTGAAGTGCGCCTGCCCCACCCTAACTCAGTGTGAACCTCGGAAAGCAGAAGGCTCATTCAGTTTTATTCGTGTCGCTGTGCTATTGACAACGTTGACATGTGTTTGAAAAATCACTGAACCCTTTATCAGGGGTGTCTGCAATTGGGGTTTCTTTGGGACTGGTTTTTTTTTTTCTTTCTTTTTTTTTTTTTTTTTTTTGGTTTTTGTTTGAGAGAGAGAGAGAGAGCACGAGAGAACATGAGTGGGGAGGGGGATGTTGGGAAGGAAAAGAGAGAATCTTGAGCAGGCTCCATACCCATTACAGAGCCCAGCATGGGGCTGAGTCTCACAACCCTAAAATCATGACCTGAGCCAGAGTCAAGAGTCGGAGGCTTAACCTACTGAGCCACCCAGGCGCCCCTCGAGACTGTCCTTTAAGTAGCCATGATCCGTGGGGAGCAAGGTTGGGTGGAGGGAGCTCTGTCTTTCACTGCCCCCACCTGACGGGGCATGGCTAGACAGATGGAATGTGAGAAGGAATGTTGGCAAAGGAGAAGGATACCCAAGGGCGACATAAAATAGTAAATGTATGCAAGGGAGCAGGAAGGGACTTGACAAGAAGAAACTTTCTGATTTTACGATATTTTTCACCACCAGAACCAGACAGCTTTCTGCTCAGCCATGACTGTGTGTCTGTGCCTTAGTCCATCCTCCGGGCAGCGGTGGAGGCGGTGACCCCGGCCAGGACTGACTCGGAGAGCGGCCACCCAAGAGTCGATGGCTGGCATGTCTCGGCGACCGCCCAGCATGTACTGGTGTGTGGGGCCAGAGGGCTCAGCTGTGTGTCCAGAACGTGCCATGGAGACCCGTAATGGTAAGAGCCAGGCCCGCCTGGCGTGAGGCGTCCCCTGCCGTTCGCAGGCTGCGGGGGAGTCCAGAGAAAAGGATTTTCGACCGAAGGTTAAAAAGGCCAGTGACTCGGCAAAAGTCCCATCATAAAGTATATCTTGGGATTCTCACTTAAATTCTGAACATTGAAGGGCTAGGGAACAAAATTTATTATGGAACCAAAGACCTTAAGAATCAGGGCATTACTTCATGTCGGTTAAAAAGTTTTTTTTAATGGGGATTTGGTTTTGTTTTCTCATGATAAAAGTAATGCATGTTTATTAAAGAAAAATCGAAAAAAAAAAAAAAAGAAAAAAAAGAAAGAGAAGTAGGGGGAAAAAACTTGCCAGGAGTCCCACTGCCCTAAAACCAAGAACTGCTAATAGCTTGGTATGTTCTCATCCAGTCCTCTTCTCTGGGCGTCAGGGATTTTGTTTTAAAATTATAGTGTATACAGTATAGTATCCTACTTTTTTCTCTTAACTTTGCCAGTCACCTAGCTCATATGATCTAGTAAAACACCATCTCATGTAGGAACACTGTATAAAGTGATCAACTTAGTCCTTACTCCCCTGTCGGATGTGTGGGAATATTCAGGTTGCTTCTGTTTACTGACTCTTACCAAAAGCATCCCACCCCCATCTTTTTCTACATGGTTTTGAGACCATTTCCATAAAATACATTTATAGAAGTGGGATTATTAGGTTTGAACACTTTTAAGCCTCTTTCTGTGGGATTGGCAGAGCTCCACTAGAGTTGTACCACTTTGAACACCATTCACCCAAGTTGAGAGGATGGCATTGACACTGTTTTTTGTTTTTTAAGATTTTATTTATTTATTTGACAGAGAGAGAGAGATCACAAGTAGGCAGAGAGGCAGACAGAGGGAGGGGGAAGCAGGCTCCCTGCTGAGCAGAGAGCCTGATGCGGGGCTCGATCCCAGGATCCCTGAGATCATGACCTGAGCTGAAGGCAGAGGCTTAACCCACTGAGCCACCCAGGCGCCTCTGGCATTGACACTGTTAATGAAAAGTATTTGGCCCTGAGTGCATAGCAGGCACTGGATTTGGTGCTTTAGGAAATCGTCTCATTTGATCCTCACAACGACCTAGAAAATGGTCATTTATCCCCATTTTATAGCCGAGGAACTTGAGAGTAAAAGATGCGTAGACACTTGGTGGAGGTCAACAATTTGTAAGTGGCAGAACTGTTATTGGAACCCTGTCTTCGCTCTAGAATTCTCTAGGCCACCTTGTGGGGTTTGAGAGGGCCTGTATGTTGGGTTTGAGAGGGCCAGGGTATTGTACCCTCCATGAAGTTAGGGGTGCAGCATCGTGCCTGGCTGGGCAAACACTTTGTTCATTAACTTGAGTGTCTCTCTCCATTGAAAATGCCCCAAAGCTAACTAGGGCGATGTTTCTGGAAGATTGCTTTGCACATAAATCAAATTATGAAAGGGGAAAAGAATTTCTCGACATCGCCGAGCACTAAATGTTCTCAGAATGTTCGACTCGCATCTTTTGAACAGTTGTTTCTGTCTTAAAAGACATATGCCTTATTTCCATTACTCGTTAGAAAGGCCTCCCCTTGTTAGCATGAGGTCAAGGTGACCTTCAGTAGAACACGATATCCGGTTTTTGAGTAGTGCCTCTACTTTCCAGTACTTTCCAGTTCCATTATCCCACCTGTCTTTCCTCTTAGCAGTCCTGAGGAATGAGGATGGGGCGGTGACACTGGGGCTTACTGGGTGGGTGACAGTGTCAGCCGGAAAAGCCCCAGAGGGGATCTGCCCTGTCCCCTTCCTGGTCAGGAGTTGGTGATCTAATGCCCTAAATGAGTAGGTCTTTACCCTACCAGAAACACTGGGGATATCTATACCACCAACGCCCAGGCACCCCCTAGACTCACTCGAGCAGCATTTTTGGGGAAGGGCAAGTATGGGCATTTAAAAAAAATTTCCACCCCCCTTTCCATGATTCTAATGTGCAGCTGGGGCTGAGAATCAACTGGTCTACAGTGTTTGGGTCCCATAGAACAGAACTTCTCAAACTGCAGTATATACTCGAGTCCCCTGGGAACCTTGGTGAAATGCAGATTCTTACCGTGTAGGTCCGAGGACACCAAGATTCTGTGTTTCTAATAGATGCCCGGGGCCATGCTGACGTTCTGTTCTACTCATAGAGTTGCAAGGCTGACGTGATGGCTTTCTGAGGGGCCCAGGCATCCTCACTGAGTCTTACAGATCCTTGGGACCTGGGCCAAGGAACACTGAACAGACCTGGAACCAGCCCCGCCTTCCGGGCCTGAGTTAGGACAGATAACCAGAAAATGTTCAGATGCACTGGGAGACCGAGGGTTGAGACTCCCCAGCCCCCATTTTTTTTTTTTTTTTCCTTTTGAGATCTGTCTGGACTCCTACAGTAGGTTCCCCACCAGGCTGGAGGAAGTGGGCTCAGAAATGAATTTTCTGCTACAGCACCTCTTCCCCAGGGGACTCTCAGGACACCCCACTACCCTGTTCCAAGTGAACCACAGAACACGCACAAGAGGACAGGAGCCTAGGGGAGTCATGCAGCCCGTGCTGGGTGCTGTTCTAGATGCTGGGGTTGGAGGGAGGGGGTCCCATGGGAGGTGATGTCTTGAGAATCCTGGATTGCTGAGGGAGGTGCTTATGTGCCGACAAAGCACCTAAACCGCAGAGTTGAAGGTAAGAGGCAGGTGGCCTGAAATGCACTGGAAAGTTCTGTCCTGTGGCTCAGCTTTACGGAAATTATATTCTCTACTAAGGAATTATAAGAGTAACTGAATTCTCATGAGGACTGCATGGTGTGCAAAGGTGCCCACACTCTGAGAGGGAAGAGCGGCCATCCGAGCTGAGGGAGGGGATGAAACCCTTGAGCACTCCCATCCTGCTGGCCACGGACTGTTTACTTGGTGGCCAGACATCAGCCCCGCCCCTCCTTCCCCGGCACCTCCCACCCCCTTCCCCCACAGCAGTGGAAGAATGAGGGCAGAGGACGACCCTCCCCTGCCCTTCCTGCCTGTCTCTTCCTCAGAAAAGTATCCCCGTGGGGACCTCCGTAGGACCTCACAGGCATTGAGAAGGTTTAGTCTGTTACCTGCGGCTCTGGGTTAAGGAGCCACTACTAACCAGGTTAGCTAGAGTGATGAGCATTAATGTTAATGACGTCCGTCCCCCGACCTGCCACCCCCAGAAGCAGAGACTCCAGTGGAGAAAGCAGAAACACACCAGGTCTCTTAAGGCCACCGGCCAGAGTGGCACGCTCTTGCCCTTGGCCAAAGCAAGTCACGTGGGGGAGCCCAAATGAAGAGCTCCAGCCGTCCACCAGGAGGCCGTGGCCAGGCTGTGGATGCAGAGGTGCCTGTCATTCCATCTGCGGCAGTGGGAGTTGGTGGGCTTCAATCCTTTGAAAAGTACGATGTGTTGTACTTATATACTGTTATTTATCTGGTTAAGCAGCCTGCAGGAATTCCTGCCTGGAGCCTGTGTACCAGTGGAGTTGCCCTGATGGGCCGTCCTGAGGGGTGGGGTTGGTGAATCCCCCCTGCTGGCCTTGCCCTTGACCCCAAAGCTCTGCAGGCCCAATTTTAAAAATGTCCCATGTTTGGATTTTATTTTCACAAAACACAAATCTGCACACCAAGACCACAGCCTGGGGGCAGGGCACATTCCCAGGGTAACACAGTCACTTGGAGATCAGAGCCACTGCTCTTGGCTCATGAGTAGGGTTTATGTTTTCTTCATTGAGCATGTGTTCCCTTTCTGTGTTGTTTTGTTTTGCATTATATTTGCAACTGGAAGAATAACACTGCCATTTATTTTTAAAGGTGTTGCCACTTTAAATACCGATGTTTTGTGGCACACCTAACTGGCACAGCTCAGTGCTCACTTTGAAGGCCAACGTTGCTCCAACTGGCCTCTTTCCTCCTCGATTCTTTCTGAAACCAATGGAGGAATATTTGCACCCACCGTCCAGGGCTGTGTCCCCAGCAGAAGAGCCAGATTTGTTCTGCTCACCTTCTCCCCAGACCTCCTGGGATCCCAGGGAGCCCTGCTTCCCCTCCCTCCCCTTTGCACCTCACCCATCCACCCACCTCCCACGTCCCTCCAGGGAAGCTTATCACACAGCCACCTCCCAGAGACAAGGAAGGAAAATTGGCCAGGAAGCAAACTGTTAAGACTCAAATTATAGTCCATGTAGGAGCAGCTTTCTCTCTTTTAGAAGCTCTCTCTTTTTAAAAAATGCTTGGAAGACGTCATGCTTTGGTAACGATGAAGTTATTATTAGGCTTCCAAACATAGTTTAGAAAAAGATCCAAACATTAATGAAAATCAGGGAAGAACTCGTGCTTTCCTTCGGGGTTTGGGGTGATGGCATTTTGTTTGCATACCGATGTGTCCTAGGTGTGTTTCTCGCGCCCGTACCTGTTCTGACCATATAAGTCACCTTGTTCCTGCTTAGAATGGCTAGCCCTTCCAAAGCCCACGAAGGTGCAGGTGCGAGCACTTCTCCAGTTGCCGGGTGAGGCCAGGGGTCTGGGTGTGCCTCTCCCGTGTTTGTGGGCCACCAGTGTGTCCCAGGAAGGCACGTTGTAACCTCATTGGCACTGTCAGCAGTCAGCTGGCTTGTGGCGCAAGAGGAACGTTTAGAAAGCCTGGAGGACCGGAGAGCATGAGTTGATAGAACGAGGGTCAGGGAGATAGGGGGCCGGGGCTGCGGGGCAGTCTGTGTGAACAAACACACCATGACACATTCCTCAGCGCCTGACACTCCTCAGAGTGGAAAAACCTGTCCTGCCGGCTGAGGTGAGGCTCCCTGGCAAGTGGAGAGGTGAACAAACTTCTAGATAATTCAGGCCAAGGACTCTTGGCGAGACTTTTCTGAAGGGTTAGGGGAGACGTCACGTCCCCGGGGGCGGGGGTGGCTCAGGGACCCCACCGCTCTGCGAGCAGCCCTGACTTCAGCTGCCTGCCTCTCAGAGCACTGTCCTCCCCTGAACCAGCATGGACCAAAGGAGGACAAGGAACCTTCCAGAAGGTCTTCAAACCCCAGGTTTTTACACAGCTACTTTCAGTGCCCTCCTCTTTTTCTTTTGGCTTTTTCAAATCTGTTTTTAAAATGACTTCCCAAGAGTCAGGTGGTTGGCTCAAGTCGGGGCTCTTCTTGCCTTCCAGAAAGAGAACCAGGAAAGAGGCTGAAACAGGAAGTGCCCCTCCAGGGGGAGTGTGCTTTCTTGGAGGACCGCTGTAAGAAATCCTACCAGGGACAGGGGTCCGGTCCTCGTTGATTCGGGCCTCTCCCAGCAGAACTGCCCGCCCACATCTTTAGCGGATTTCCGGAGCAGGTGTCCCACCGGACTGGATCCACACCCTGGGAGCAAGGAGGGTAGACAGGGCTTTGCTTGGAAGGAGTCTGTGGTCCATAGGGCAGCCCCGCCCTCAGCCTGGCCTCAGAAGCAGCACTAGGCCTTGCGGTGACAGTAGCCAGTACCCAGTAAGGAGTCCCTTACTGAGGAAGGTGAAGGGACAAGAGGACCAGCGGTGGCCTGAGGGGTGGGAGAAACGGCTGCGGGCATCCATCCATGAGGGCAGTGGTTAGCACAGCTGTGCCTCGTGCCCACAGAGTCCAGCCCAAACACAGAAACTCTGGGTTCGATGGGGCCTCTAACATTACCCTTAATCTGAGGCTTAGATCTTCTGGGTATTTCTCCAGAATGTACTTGCTTACTCCTAGCGATGGGGAACTGACTCCCTGTCAGATAACGCCAGCCTGGCTGTGGGCAACTCTGTTAGGAAGTTTATGCTGCAACACCAGACCTGCCCTCGGGGCATCTAGCTCCACCCACCTGGGCTGTTAAGAATCCCTTAACACGCCCTTTCTTGAAATAATTAGAAGCCCATTCCTTGCCCTCCCTCCCTGCGGATTCCTTTCCTGGTTGAAGTAAACCACCCACTGCCTTCAAGAGCAAGCAGGCTTCTACTTGGTTATCACTGAGCTTTTTTTTTTTTTTTTTTTTTTTTCTGGCTTCTTGGTCTGTGAAGCCATTAGGCCATGGCCACCTGGGCCCAGGGAAAGAGCTGCTTCCCCTCTTACCCTGTCACATCTGCCTCCGCCTCACGGCCGGTGGGCTCTGCGGAACATCTATTCTAGGGGCTAAGAGCCTGAAGCTCACCCAGCCCTCAGCCCTGACCTCCGGCCTCCCCCTGCCTGACATTGGCCCTTACTGGCTCCACTTCTCAGGGACAGGCAGGGCGGTCCCACCGGATAGCCTCTGTGCTCGCTGGGGAGCAGCACGGGCCCACCTGGCATGCATTCAGTGGCCAAGAGGGGACTTTTTCTTTCCAGCCCTACCCCTCAGCCCCCATGGAGACACCTGTGAGCGGGAAGGTGTCTGTGTAGACCTCCCCAGGTCCTGGATCAGAAGAACAAGGATTTTCTTCCACCTGTCCGATTTCCTGGTCCCCATGAGTCAGACCTGGGAGCAGCCATATTTAGGGGTTTTTATGAAATTCTTGAGTTCTCTGGGAATGGACCCCTTCTCAGCAGTAGCCTATAAATCCGAACTTCAGTATCTATCTTTCACACACACTTCCAGGAACCCCGATGAAGGAAAATAGGGCGCTCCCAATATGCCTTCGAAGTCCTTCACCAGCCTGGCCTCCCCCTAGGTTCAGTTTTATCCAGATTTCACATGGACATCTTGTTATTTATTGACATTTGTCATGAAGAAGAAAAGAGCAAAAGACAAACAAAACAAAACAAAACAAACAAACAAACACCAGAAACATGCATCTCAGGAGTCCTGAGTCCATAACCCTGATGTTAGAGAAGAAATCACACATTAGTTAGAAATGATATTTTCAACCGTAAACAACTTCTTAGGATTCTGCTTCATTTTGCCCATCCTTTCTAGGGTCGTGCTTAGCAGCTTTGATCCCATCTGCCCCCACCCAGCATCTGGTGGCAAGACATGTCACCAGGTATTGGCTTAAAATTGCCTACCTGGTCATTTCAAGAGAACCAGGACCCAAAATAACTTAATGTTGGCCCCTTGAATTTATCAGAGACTTAGAGATAATTATACACATTCTCATAGAAATTTCACGTGATACAGAGAAAGCCACTTTGACTCCTTCCCATCCTTTCCAAGTGATCACTGGTCACTGAATGAGTTTCCTTCCCAACCTCTCCCCGTACTTGTGCCCATGCCTGTGTGCGCTTGTGAACAAACACACACACACACACACACGTTTCTCCTGTGTGTGTTCCTGGTTTTACCTGCATGATATTCAACTGTACCTACATTGTGCGACGTTTTTCCCCTCCAGTTGTCTTGGAGGCTTTTTTGCGCACACCAAATTTGATAGCATGAATAGAAAAATGTTTATCCAGTCAGCCCTCCGTTCAGGTGCCTCTAGATGATTTCTCCGTTTTTGCTTATTATAGTTAAGAGTTGATTATCACTGCCTATGACCCAGCATGATCGCAGGACTCAAGAATATGCACATGAAATGTTATCAAAGTAATACACACCCCTAGTTAAAGAGGCAGGGGATACAGGGCAGGCTCTAAGGCAAAGCACCAGTGTCAACTCCCAAAAGGGTCTCTATTTCCTGCATCTGAGTCTAGTTACCATTGCTCTACGTGGAGGATATATGCCTGCACATCTGCTCCATTGGCCGAGCCAGTGTCCATGGCCTGCCTGCCGTGATAAACGATTTCCTTCCCTTCCATGCCACGTCTCCCAGCTGCTCCATCCATGCTGAATTCTGCCGGTGTCCTCTCATCTTTGGGTCGTATTCGTGGTCTTTAGTGATATGTTCCCATCACAGTGATTTGGCCTGGGGACTCTGTGTCATCCTTGTCCTGTGGGGGCCTGGGGGTGAGGACCCCTTCTTTTCTTTTTACCTCCATCCCACGTTTCTGGCTCATACTCAGAAGTCTTTGGCCCCTCTTTATTTGGAAGCACATCAAGAAAACTCCTAGCCTGGGACTTATGCAGGCACACCAAAGAGACTGGGCGTTCCCAGAAACATCTTCATTTTGCCCTCCCTGGGGTCCCCCTTGGAAATCATCTGCCTTCAGACTGTGAAAGAGCCCACTCTGTTGTCCTCTAATGTGGTTTGACTCCCACTGCTTTGTGAGTGACCTTTGGGTTTTGTTGTGTTTTTTTTTTCCCTCCTCTCTGGAAGCTTCTAGAATCTCCCCTGTATGCTTGGTCTTCTACAATCCTGGTCTTCATAACACAAGACCTGGATGAAGGTTCTTTTTCATTCCTGCTGCTTGGCACTGGTTAGGCCAACTGTTCAGGCCCAGAAAAATTCCTTGTATTTGCTTTGATAATATCTTCCTTCTCTGCTTTTTCTCTTTTGGGTTTGGTTTTATTTGTTTTTCTGGAACTTCTTGTAGTTATGATACATGTTGCTCACCTTTTCTCCCACATTTTCCAGTGCCGCTGCTGCTTCTGAAAACTGGAGAGATGTTCTTGACTCATCTTCCATCCCATCTCCTGATTGTTTCATCTGTGATTTCCAGAAAGCTCTTTCCTTTTCTTGGTTGTTTCTTTCCAAGCCTTCTGTTCCTGTGTTACGTCTGAGGTGACTTCTTGAATTCTCCTGAGGATCCTGATGGGCATTTATCTTATTTTATTTTAATGTCAGTCTTATTACCTTCTCAGTTGATTTTTAAATTGATTGCTTATGTCAGACTTATTAAGATCAACATTTTTATAGTGAATTACAGTGAATTTTTACAATGATTACGTGGTTCAGAGCATTATTAAGGAAATTTGCAGTCAGTTGACTTGATAGGCAGAGCACGTGTATAAATGACCCAGGAAGCAACTTCCCACGATGCCAAGAGAAGCCAGTGAACATGCTGCTAGAAAAGTACTTTTCCATTGTCACAATGTGAGTTCTTTTTTTTTTTAAGATTGTATATATTTATTTGACAGAGATCACAAGTAGGCAGAGAGGCAGGCAGAGAGAGAGGAGGAAGCAGGCTCCCTGCCGAGCAGAGAGCCTGACGCGGGGCTCCATCCCAGGACCCTGGGATCAGGACCTGAGTCAAAGGCAGAGGCTTTAACCCACTGAGCCACCCAGGCGCCCCATGTGCATTCTTTTTAGTCCTGCATTCTCTGCGTTTCTTCTGAGGCCTCACTTTCTGTTTGTTTTATTCATTCAGCATGATTCTGTCAACAGTCATTAAGCATCCCTTTGTGGTGGACACTGTTCTAGGTTCTTAGAACAAAACAGGAGCCTCTGCTCTGTAATTCTGGCAGGAATAGATAGCAATGAACAGGAAAAATCAGAGAGTGATGCTGGGCTGGATGAGGACAACATTACAGCAAGAGGAAGGCCTCAAGAGGGACTAGGGGGCTCTCTTTCACTGTTATTGGGTAAGACCTCTCTGAGGAGGGGACTTTGAATTTCAGGTCTGCTCAGTTAAGCAGAAGGAGGGAGCCAAGGGAAGACTGGGAAGAAGAGACTTAAAAAAAAAATCCTGAAAAACAAGATAGGATGGTATGCCCAGCTCTCCTTCCTGTGCCCCTTCATTCACCCAACGTTGTTTCCAAGCCTTCTATAGACTGAGCATCGGGAAAGCCAGAAAATGTCCTCATGATACTTACGTTTCAGGGGGAAACCGGAGAAATAAACTGTGTGCAGGGATGCGGTGTGGGGGGCAGAGGGCACTCTTTTAGCTCAGAGGTCAGGGAAGGCGTCTAGAGAAAGCTGGCATTATTGAAGCAGAATTAGGTGACTGGAAGGAGGGAGTCAGTCCCATAAAGGGCTGGAGATGGGCTCTCCCGTCCAAGGCTGCCGCCCAGGGCAAGAACAATGATAGATGTGGCGCTGAGCTGGGCGTGTTGGCACAGCCCTGAGGTGGCCTGTGTGCTGAGAGCAGGTGCTCGAAGTGTCGGGTGGGGGCTGGGAGAGGGGGGTGGGGCTCCGTGGCAGGCCAGGGAAGGGCTCAGGTCTTACTCTGAGAGTAATTAAAGCAGTCAGAGGAGTGACGGAGTGGGATTTAGGAGCTTGTAGGCTCTTGGGGTGGTGGCCCAGGTGGGTGGGGTAGGAGCAGGAAGAGGAGGACGGACCTGGGATTTGTTCTGCAGCAAAACCCATCACGACTTGTTTAGGGTGTTTATTGTTTCATAGCAAACCACCCCATAACTCACTGGTTCCAAGCAACAGTGTATGACCCCCCGGGATTCTGTGGGCCAGGAAGTGGCCAGGCACCACGGGGTGGCCCTTCTTCCATCTCTGGCACATCTGCCCCCTCAGCGCTCCTCCACATGCCTTCTCCCTCCCCATGTGCTTTCTCCCCATCAAACATCTGCCCCCACTTCCTTCCAGAGTAGCAGGTGCATTGAGGGGAATTCAGAAGCTGAAGCTCCCAGGGCCTTCTTGCAGCTCAGGCCAGGCACTGTCTCCTTGTCACCTCTGCTGCCCCCGTTGGTCAAAACAGTTGAAAAGGCCAGTCCAGGTGCCGGGAAGGGCAGTCCTTTATGAGATGCCTCATAAAGGGAGGGAAAGCGAAAAGTTGTGGCCCTCTTTAATATACTGCAGAACTTGGTAATGGATTACAGACGAGGAGGAAGAGAAAGGAGACTCAGATGCAAAATATGACTTTGGACCTCTCCCTGATCACTGCTCTCCATCAGCCCCCAAAGGTAACTGTTATTTTGAAGATACTTAGAAACCTTTGCCTTAATTTATACCATTGCTAAATATATGGGAATCCTTACAGTCCAACAGTCCAGTAATCTTACCTCTGTCCTGCCAGGTGGGTCCCCTTGGGGCTGGGTCAGCATAAATTCCACAACATCTCCTGCCTGGGTTAAGGAAGAGGCTTCACGGAGGAAAAGGAAATCCCAGAGCCTGGCTCTGTCAGATGGACACGTGTGGTCCCCAGTCTCTGATCCCCTCTTAGGCAGGCCTGCTAGGGCTTCAGAGAAGTGGATTCTGCTCCCACGAAGGGTCCAGCGTGGACCTGCCCTCTCGGAAGACTAGCCTGTCAATGGTGTGCATGCTGGCTGTGAACAGAGGACATCTTGGAGCCACGGGGTGCCACGGTCCCTTAGCCACTGGACTCGGGAAACTGAGCTTGGGTTCCAACCCTTGAGCTGAGAGAAAGGGGGGCACCCCTCCGCTGGCTCACTGTCCCCATATACGGAGTGGGGGTGGGCGGGGGGCTGGCGGTTGGCATCCAAACTCACGTTTTGGCAATCCTGCTCCTTTCCGAACAGTTTAAATATTTAAAAATTTAAAAGTAAGTATTTTCCTACTGGCCTACTCTTGTTGTAACTTGCTTTTTCAACCCACATTAAGTTTGTATAAGTTTGTATAAGATAAAGGTTGTATTTTCCAAGAAGCTGGATAAAAACTTTTCCCTATAAAACTATCGAGACCTGTACTTTTTTTATGGGTCAATATTTTACCATTGCTTCCAGTTCTTTAAAGATTTAAATGTTCCATTTCATCCTGAGTTAATTTTGGCAATACATTTTTCTAGATAGACATCTGTTTCATCGAGATTTTCAAGTGTATTAGCATAAAGTTCATAGGGGCATCGGGATTTAAAATATATTTTTTAGTTTTCTTATTCATTTGTCACAGATAAATTATATACTTGATATAAAATTCAGAAATACAAAAGGGAATATAATGAAAAGTACTCCCTCCCACTCTGGGCCCCAGTCTTTCAGTTCCTTTCCCAAAAAGTCAGAGAAAAAGTACCCTGTCTTGGTTGTTTTTCTTTTCCTCAGAAACCACAGTTTTTTGGCCCGGATTTAAAACAGCTGTTTTTCTTTTCATAAATCTTTAGCTTAGGCAGAATTTTGAAATTTTATGTTTTTATCTTAGTTATTTTTCATTTTCTATATTATAAAAACCGTTTTTTATAAAAACTTAAAAAAAAAGATTTTATTTATTTATTGGAGAGAGAGAGAGAGTGAGTGACCGAGAGAGCACAAGCTGGGGGAAGGGGCAGAGGGAGAAGCAAACTCCCCGATGAGCAGGGAGCCCTCTGTGGGGCTCGATCCCAGGACCCCGGGATCATGATGTGAGCCGGAGGTAGACGCCCAACCGACTGAGGCACCCAGGCGCCCCTATTTTGAAAATTTTTGAACATATTACAAAAGTAGAGAGAATGCTGTCATGGATCTCTTTGTGTCCATTGCTCTGACTTCCATAATCATCACTACAGCCAAATCTTGATCTGTTCATATCCCAGTCCCTCTCTTTCGAGATGATTTTAGAACCCAATTCCATGTTAAAAAGACTAAAAAAAACCAAAAAACAAAAAACTAAAAAACAAAAACCCCAGTATATTTCACATACATTTTAAAAAAAAATAAAAACGTTTCATTAGTAACATCAGATATCTAGTCAGTGTTCAGATGCCTTTGATTGTGCCCGTAATGTGTTCTATTTTATTTTATTTATCTATCTGAGAGAGAGAACACAAGCATGGGGGCGGGGGGAGGGAGAGAGGGAGGGACCAGCAGAATCCCCGCGGGACTCAGGGCCTGATCCCAAGATCCCTGAGATCAGGACCTGAACTGAGTCACACAGTTAACTGACTTGGAGCCACCCAGACGTCCCTGTGCCCATCACGTGTTTTTATCACTGTTTTGCTTGAATCCGGTGTTTTGAATCAAGGTCCCTGTGTTCTGTCTGTTGATATGGTTCTTCATTTCTCCCTGTCTCCCTCCTTTTCCCTTGTGATTCCGTTGTTGCTCAGACCACACTGGCCCGTCTCCCACAGTCTGGATTTTGGTGACTGCATCCGGTGTGTGTTGCTTAACACATTCCTGTCTTTGTTTCCAGAGATCCAGAGGCTTCCTGAGATTCTGTAAGATGCTCTGGCAAGAATGTTAGACAGTTTGTACTTCCCGTTTCATCCGTGGTGGGAGTCACATGATGTCTAATGGTCTCTCCTTGGTGGGGGGATTTGTCCAGGGATTTCGGATGTTGTCACCCTGATAATCTGCTATAAGGGTCCAAATGTTTTATTAGTCATCGATCCTTGCTTCGATCGGCTGTCTCATTCGGGCTTGCAAAATGGTGCCATTTTGAATCTGTCATTTCTCCTTCATCTATTGGCTGCAGTCTGTCTCCAAAGGGCTTTCTCCCATCACCTCTGTGGTAACTCGAGTTACAGTTTTGGGGGGAAAGTCAGAACGAATGGGTCATTCTTTCCCTTTATTTATTCCTTTTTCTGAAAATGAGTCAATTCCCTAGTATCTTTCAAAGATCACCAGTGACAGGGCTTTCTTGTATCATCATTAGCTCATGGATTTTAACTTATTTGATTTTTGATGCTAAAATTACTCATCTTTGACCAGTAGAAGCTCCTTTGGGTTGGTTCCTCTGTCTTTGGACATGACCCCAGGAGTCTTTGATGCTCTCCTTGCTTTCTGATGTGACAAGATATTCCAGGCCTGGAACTTACTGTCTAATTCCTGCCATCCACCATTTCTTTAAGGAGGCCCGCTTCCTCTGGTGGTCTCGTGATTTAATTCTCTACTGTGTAGTTTCGTCTCCCTTCTCATTGAAGACACCATTGTTCTCTCTCCCTCCCCACCCCACCCCTCCGTCTTATCTTTTGTTGATCAATCTTCCAGTGAGATTGTCTCATGAATCTTTTGAAAGAATCAGTTCTGGATCTTCTTCTTCTTGTTCTTTTTTATCTCTAAGCTTTCACTTTATATAATTTCTGATTTTCTGTTTCTTTTCTCTTGTTTTCTAAACTCACTTTTCCTTTCCAACTTCTTGAGTGCTATCCTCTCACTTTGGGGAACCCATCCTTTATCACCTCGAGAATTTTTCTTATTTATTTGAGGAGACAGTTCTGGAATTCTTACCAGACAACATTTTGCAAAGCTTTGAGCATCGTCTCCCATGTCTCTTAATTCTTTTGTTGGTTCTCTTTGTGTCTGGATGCCGCACCTTCCGCTTATCCTTGCAGGTGACCAAGGCGTCCTCCAGCCCTGTCCATTCCACTCTGCCATCCATGCAATGTGCCTTCCTATGCAACTCTTATAGTTTTCATTTCTGAGCTTTTTAGTCAAGGCTTGTTTATGGATGCCATGTCCTCCTATCTCTCTGGAAGACATCATTCGTATTCATTCTGAGGTCTTGTTCTTGCTTTACGAATACTGATTCTGGGTGGAGACAGGTCCTTGAGATGCTGGAAAGCCAGAGCCTAAGATGCTGCTTAGAGAAGCTCAGGCACTGCCCCATCCTTTCCTCGTGGATGAGGGTGGTGGCTGTTTTATCGGGACTGGGAGAATCCAGAGTATCCCATAGAGTATGAGCCCATACTCTCTTATCTCAGTGACTGGGTTCTGTGTTGAGCCCCCACCCCTGCTGAACCCCGAGTAGTATGTAAGGGTACAGAAAGCAATGCCTGCTCTCAGACCTGGTAAGACCCTGCCTGTGCAAGTATTGTCACTATGTGCTCACTTCCCCTTGGGGACTCTCAGGCCCAAGGAGGGCTGAGAGGGGATATGCCCCCACCTTCTCCTGCCCCAGGGCCCGTGCGCTTCCAGTGGTGCTGGGTCCTCGGCTATAAGCAGAGAGCTTAATTTCGCCTTATTTTCTGTGCATGGGAGTGGGAGGTAGGGAGGTCTTTTCCTGCTAATCTGTCCTCTGCTTGTGGGCTCGGTAGGTGAAACTGAGTGCTTCTCCTTATGGTGTTCATCTTCCTCAAATGTTTATGCTTGTGGAGTTGGATGCTGATCTCTGGGGCTGGGATTCCCCGAGGTTGTCTGTGAATGTGGCATCAGTCACCGCCGCCTACAGAGAGAAGGGCAGAGAGACTGTGGCGGCTTCCCTGGGAGTGTGCCTGGAGCCTGTCTTCTTGGTGGTGAGGGGTGGGGCTTCATGAGCCTCCCGGGTGTCATTTACCACCAGAAGTGCCACACTTCCCATCTGGCACAGAAGAGGCAGAACCCTGTCCCCTGCCCCACTGCCCAGCAAAGGCTGGACTGGGGGTCACTGTGGTTTCCCCCTCCCTTCAGTCCCCTGCTGGTGACCTTGGTGGCCCTCCTGCTTCCTCTATGCTCCGGGTAGCCTTGGAGCATTGCTCAAACCTTCTCCACCTGGTACACCATGATATCCTATCCTCTCAGGTGTCCTTTTTGTTTTCCTATGCTAATATTTTTTTTATGATTTATTTATTTATCTGAGAGAGAGAGAGAGCACAAGCTGAGGGGAAGGGGCAGAGGGAGAGGGAGAAGGAGAGAGAGAATCCCAAGCAGACTCCCCACTGAACCCAGAACCCGGTGTGGAGCTCCTTCTCATGGCCCTGAGATCACGACCTGAGCTGAAACCAAGAGTCAGATGTTCAACCAACTGAGCCACCCAGGGGCTCCAGGTAATTTTTTTTTTTTTTAATAAAATTTCCAAGGATTTGGGGCAGGAGGTGATGACTATGTCAGGGTTCAGTTTGCTGTCTTAATTCCATCTTCTAGCATCTTTTTGTTATCTCTGAGGTGTGTAGTTTGTGAAAAAAACTGGGTGACAATGGCAAGAATGTGGGCTTTGCAGTCAGAAGGATCTGGTTTCAAATTCTGGCTCCTGGGGCACCTGGGTAGCTCAGTCGGTTAAGCATCTGCCTTTAGTCAGGTCATGATCTCGGGGTTCTGGGATGGGGCCCCACATCCAGCCCTATGCTCAGTGGGGAGTCTGCTTCTCCCTTTTCCTCTGCCCCTCCCCTGTTCATGCTCTCTCTCTCTCTCTCTCTCTTGCTCTCTCTCAAATAAATAAATAAAATCTTTTAAAAAATCCTAGTCTTTCCACAGCCTAGTCCTTCTCTGTAATATAGGCATTGTTAGAATGTGTTCGCAGAATGCTTAACACCGGACGGGCGTGATCCGTAGCCCCTCAGTTTGTGTCCACTTCTTTCTCTTTCTCTGTGGGGCAAGTTCTCTAGCCTCCCCTCGGCTGGATCTCTGCCAGGGAAAATGATCAATAATACTGAGGATTAAAATGGGAGTTCTTAAATACGGAGGTGTCTTTGATTTTATTCGAAGGCACAGGATTGAAGATGGGGCCGGTCCTCATGTTCAAATGTGGGTAGAACTAAAAAGCACAGAGCCCAGATCCAATCCTCAAAATAGAATCTTTTTAATTTAAACTTAATTGAATTAAAAGTTGGTCGATTAAAGTTTTAAATCCAAAACATTTTCATTAAAGTCAAAATCTTTCCTTCCCTCATGTTCAGAGTCTTTTTTTTTTCTTTTCTTTTTTCCCCGCTCTTGGCCAAATCAGCAAAATGCAAATGTCTCAGGAAAGAGACAAGCCCTCTTAGTAAGGCTCGAAGTTCTAAATATTCTTGAGTATCAAGAATAATAGCGTTCAGCCTCGCACGGTCCAGAGGGAAAGCCTGGGACACGGGTCACGGAGGTATGGTGCGGGGCACGGGGAGGCAGGTTCTGGTGGGCCAAGGGCCATGGTCCAGACCCCAGGCATTCTTGGGATGTTTGTGGTCGCAGAGAATCGCGGAGCTCCTCGCTTTAATAATCAGGATATCGCTCATAAAAACAAACAGCCTTATTGTCAGACGGCGGGTGCTAATACTGCGCGGAGAAAGCTTGTACTGCGCCCGTGGACACTGACAAATAGGAAAAGAGGCCTTGAAGGCGACAACCGCGGACGGCGGGGTGCACCCCCGCCCCACACTAGAAACCCGGCCCCAGACCAGCACAGCTCCCCGGAATGTCGGCTCCTGCTCAGACAGATGCTCTTCCCCCGCGTTTCTGTCTTAGGGCAACCGGGAGAGGCTGCGCGCATTGGCCTGTTAAGCATTATCTCGTAGGCGTCCGTGGCTTTGGCTTTTAGCCATTCAGAGGCCACGTTGTCATCCCCCTAATGACGCATGGGGCTCCCCTCAAATTCCCACGCAAATGTTATGTTTACATTTGGACTTAGAACTCTGAGAGCCACACAGGATCCCCGATCCTGCCTTTTTGCTTCTTTCTGCTTGCGCTTGGATTTGGAAGGCAGATGGCCGTCCCAGGATTGAGGCGAATCAGCTGGAGTCAATTTTTGTTGTTTGAACTTGAGGGTGTGGATCTCTGCCTGAAGATATGCAGAGGAAAAGGAAGAGCACATGACCTCATTTTTTTTTTTTAACCTCTTGCCAAGATTCAAAAACTTTAGCCGTTTGACTATGGATCTACAGATCACACTTAGGGTTCCAAAATCCTAAGTGTCCATCTACAGTTCTTAGATTCTTATGTCATTCCAGAATTGCTTTGTGTGTATGCACACAAGCAAAAACAGATTCTTATTTCTCCCTCCTTTATACAAAATGTAGCTGATCACAGCTACTGGTGTGTACCTTCCCTCTTCCACACATTTGTACATAAAAGCTATCATCACAACACAAACCTAGTTAATATAGAGGAGATTAATAAACACGATTTTGTAACAGTTGGCACTCTTCTGCAGCAAATCCTCCTCAAAGAACAAACAGCAAGCAGGTAAAAGTTACTTTCAACATGCACCACAAAGAGCACTTGCTGATCAATGGGGAAAAGAACAGTCCAATTTCCAAATGAACCACAAAATAGAAGTAGAGAGCCTTGTTCATCGAAAGAGATAGAAATGGTGGGTCTACCAATGAAAATTTGCTGAATGTCGTTGATATGGAAAGAAATGCAAACCAGAGTCAACCATGAGATATGTTATTTTGCTTTTCAAATTGGGAAAAAATCAGAAAGTTTGATATTATTTAATATAAGCAAGGATATAATTTTTCTTCCATTGTTCATATTTTTAACTAATCTTGAGTTGATAACTAAGTAAGGCTATAATTGGTACAACTTTTGGAAAAGTAAATTGGCCATCTTTATAAAAAGTAAGGCTCAATAGAGTCTCTTCTCCCTCTGCTCTGAATTAACCTGAAGATACAGGTCACAGGTGAGCAGAAACGCATACGTGGGCTGTTCAGCACAGCATGAAAGGGAGTTACAAAAAAAACCCTAGAAATGTCCTAAAAGTCCATTGGTGAGGACAAAGAACTGCCATAACATAAGATGTCTGGGTCTCCATGTGCAGATCCAGAAGAACTTTTAGATGGGAAAAGCAAGTTGCAGAACAGAATCATGGTATAATCTATTTGTTTAAAAAAAAAAAGAAGTGGAAGAGGTGCTTGTGTGGCTCAGTTGGTGAAGCGTTCAACTCTTGATTTTGTCTTAGGTCATGACCTCAGGGTTGTAAGATCGAGCCCCATGTTGGGCTCCATCCTGGGCATGGAGCCTGCTTGACATTCTTTCTCTCCCTCAGCCCCTCCTGCATGTGTGCTTGCGCTCTCTCTCTTTTGAATCAATCAGTCAATCAATCAATCAATCAATAAAATCTTTTAAAAAAAATAAGGAAGTAGAAGAGAAATGAATATTTATGTGAGATCCGGGGAATCTGAGCCACTTTGTGGCTCTGTCATCACAATACAGTGATGTATTTCAAGGATGTATTCAGCCTGGAATCTTAAAATCACAGAGCAAATCTTAAATCTTTACTAAAGTTTCTTGACAAGGCATCCGTGGGGAATTCCACTTAAAGCGCACAGCCAAACCTCAGAACTCCTCCGCTCAGATCTTCCTCAGAAGTTCGGAAAATATCGTCTCTGTCCTCAATCTCTAATCTCATTATTTTCTCAAGAGATCCCCAGGTGTTTTCCCCAAAGTCAACTTGTCCTGGTGTGCGTATGTGTCTGGAGGGAAGGTGCACTCAGACTGCCTGGGAGGTGGGGGGGGGTGGAAGTTGGAAGGGGGGACACCTTCTTACGTTTTCTGTCCCTGCCATCATTATTTATGGATGTGTGTTTCATCACTTTAACCCTTTGTCTATGATATAAGTTGCAGGTTTTTTTCTTGTCATTTGTCTTGTTACCCTGTTTTGTGCGTTTTGGGGCACACCGACTTTTATGGGGGTTTCCTTATCTATTTGAATTTTTAACAAACCTCAACAAATTTATAAGGATTGAAATCCTACAACATAGGCTCTCTGATCACAATGGAATGAAATTAGAAATCAATAACAGAAGGAAGTTTGGGAAATTCACAAATATGTGGAAATGAAACAACATGCTCATAAGTAATCAGGTTAAAGTAGAAATCACAAGAGAAATTAGAGCATACTTCAAGGTGAATGAAGACAGAAACACAACATATTAAAATTTAGGGAATGCAGCTAAAGTAGAGCTTAGGAAATCTCTAGCTATGATCATCTATATTTAAAAAGAAAGATCTCAAATCAATAACCTAACCTTCCATCTTAAGAAACGAGAAAAAGATGAACAGACTAAACCCAAAGCAAGCAGAAGGAAGAACAAAGATTAGAGCAGAAGTAAATGAAATAGAGACTAGAAAAACAAGAGAGAAAATCAGCGAGCCCAAAAGTTGTTTTCTAAAAAAATCAACAATATTGGCAAACTTTCGCTTAAACTGACCAAGAAAAGTAAAAGACAAGGCTGAAATTACTAAGATCAGGAGTGAAAAGGGGACATCATGGCCAACTGTAATAAAAAGAATTATGATAGAATACCAAGCACACTTGTACACCAACAGATTCAGTAACCTAAATGAAGGGCATAAATTCCTGGAAAGATAAATTCCATCTAAACTGGCTCGAGAAGGAGTGGAAAATTCGAACAGAATTACAATAAGTAGCTACACTGAGTTAGTAATCCCAACCCCCCCCCCCCCAAA
>PISX010005003.1:0-12393 GCA_004024625.1 Mellivora capensis | reverse complement strand
GCAAATCCTCAACAAAATATTAGCAAACCAAATCCAGTAATATATAAAATTGACTAACTGGGATTTATCCAAGGATTGCAAGTTTGGTTTAATATTAATCAATGTAATACAGCATAGTAACAGAAAAAAGGAGAAAAAAACCCACATGATCGTCTTGACACAGAAGAAGCATTTGACAATATCCAACACCCTTTGATGATAAAAAAAAAAAAAATCAGTCAACCAGTAATAGAAGGGAACTTCCTCAACCTGATAAGGTACATCTATTAAAAATCCACAACTAGGGAAGCCTGGGTGGCTCAGTTGGTTAAGCGGCTGCCTTCAGCTCAGGTCATGATCCCAGCATCCTGGGATCGAGTCCCACATCGGGTTCCTTGCTCGGCAGGGAGTCTGCTTCTCCCTCTGCCTCTGCCTGCCACTCTGTCTGCCTGTGCTTGCTCTCTCTCTCTCTTTCTCTCTCTCTGACAAATAAATAAATAAATAAAATCTTCAAAAAAAATCCACAACTAAAAAAAAAAAAAAATCCACAACTAACATCATATTTAATTATAAAAGACTGAATGCTTTCTCTCTCACACCAGGAACAAAACCACAATCTCTAGTGTCACAAATTCAATCAACATTATACTCAAGTGCCTGGCCAGCATAATGAAACGAGAAAAAGAAATAGAAGGCATCCAGATTGTAAAGAAATATGTAAAACTATCTGTATTTGGAGATGACATAATATTTTCTACAGAACATCCTAGGGAATCTACCAAAACCTAGAACTAATAAGTCAGTTCAGCAAGTTTTCAAGATACGGGATCAAAATGTAAAAATCAATTGTAGTTACATATACTTTCAATGAACAGTCTGAAAATCAAATTAAAACATATTAGTAGTAACACCAAAAAGAATAAAACAATTGAGAATAAATGTAACAGAAGAAGTACAAGATTGATACACTGAAAACTACAATGCATGGTTGAAAGAAGTTACAGAAAACCTAAATAAGTGGAAAAACCATCCTGTGTTCATGAGTTGGAAGACAGTCATGTTAACATGGCAGTAATCCCAAAATTGGTCTGCATATGCGGTCCTTATAAGAATCCCAGCTGAAAGAGTCACAGAAACTGACAAGCTGATCCTAAAATTCATGTGGAAACAAAGGAAACTCGATAGCCAAAATGATCTTGAAAAAGAAGAACAAAGTTGAAGGACTCACACTACCTGATTTCAAAATGTACTACAGAGTCATAATAATCAAGACAGTGTGGGATTGGCGTAAGGGTAGACATATAGATCAGTGGAATAGAATTAAGAATCCAGAAATAAACCCCTGCATTTACAGTCAGATGATTTTTGTTAAGAGCACTAATGTAATTCAGAGGGAAGATAATCATTTTTTTCAACAAACGGTACTGGGACAGCTGGATATCCATGTGCAAAAAAAAAAAAAAAAATTCACACATCGTAAATTCACCATTTTAGGGCGCACAGTTCAGTGGTTTTTAGCGTATTCCCGGCATCGTGCAATAGTCATCAGTCCTCTAAAGGTAAAATACTTTGATCCCTCCAGAAAGAGACCCTGTACCCAGGAGAAGTCCCTCTCTACCTGTCCCTCCCCCAGCTGCTAACAACCACAAATTGACTTTCTGTCTCTGTAGCTTTGCCTGTTCAGGACATTTCATGTAAATGGAATCAGTGGATTTTATGATATGTGAATTATACTTGATAACATTATTATACTTAATAACACCATAGTCAGATTTATTAGTCTTTTATTGCTACTGGGTTTTGAGTCACAGTTGAGAGGCTACACCCTCCTAGGTTAAAAGGGAATTCACCTGTTTTCTTCTATTGCTTCTGTGGTTTCATTTTTTTTACATTCGTGTGTCTGATCCATGTGGAACCATCCTGATTTCTCGGTGAGGAATGGATCTGACCGTATCTCTCCCATGTGCCCCCCCCAGTTGTACATACACCATTTGTTAGCATACTCTTTTTTGGGGGGGGGGGCGGGGAATGCCCTGACTCCTGTCCTGGGCCACACTCTTCTCTGAGAAGGGACAGTGAGCATTGGATCCTAGCACCTTTCCCCGGAGAAAGTATCAATTTGCTGGTCAGGCTTTTCATTAAACCAGTTTTTTGGTTTTTGGTTTTTTGTTTGTTTGTTTTTTAATCACAGTCATTTCCTAACAGAGATTTTATAGTGACTAACTGAGCAGTTAACTCGGAACACTGCCTCCAGGATTAAAAACTATATTAACTATAAGTTACCTCTTACATGGGAATATTATTGGGCATTTCCCATTCTTTTAAGTAAGAGCATTGCCTTGGTCTGATGTTTGTGTCCCCTGAAACCTTCATCACCAAGGTGATGGTATTAGGAAGTGGGTCCTCTGGGTCTTGATTGAGTCACAAGGATGATAGGATTAGTGTTCTGGTAGAAGAGAACCCGCAGAGCCCCCTGGGCCGTTCTGCCATGCGAGGATGTAGTGAGAGGTCAGCCGCCCAGCCTAGGGTTCTCGCCAACCATGCTAGCATCCTGATTTCAGATTCCCGCCTCCAGAATGGGGAGAGACAAGTTTCTGTTGTTTACAAGTCATCCGGTCTGTGGTATTTGGCTAGAGCAGCCCTGATGAACGGAGACAAACTTAAAAGAAGAGCTGTTAATCAAAATGAACTCTAAAGCCCCTTACTTGAACTTGGCTGATCTCATTCAGCAGAGTTTTTAGATAAAGTCACTGCCAGAGTAAACAATGGAGGCCCCTTATGTTGGCCAGTAGCATTTACATGCCTATTTATTGAGCTTCAGCTGGGTACGAGTCAGTGTGCACGGGTCTGGCTGTGTCCACCTGCATACACCGCCCTATCTGGAATTTGGGGTGCCCAGACATTTGGGGTGCATCCATACCCCTGCTCCCCCGCAAGCTCAGGGATGCTAGAGGCAAGCCCTTTTCTCCCACTGCTTGGCCCCCACTCACATCTGACCCAGAGTTCAGTAGAGCAGATATAGAAACCCATCAGCTTGTCCACTTGAATTCACATGATTGACCTCAGATGCCGGAGGACTTAACCAGATTCTTAGACACAGGCCACATTTCACTTAATTTCAAATGAAGATAATAAGAGCTAGCATCGATCTAGAGCTCACTAGGGTCAGGTAGTGTTCTAGCACTTTCTATGCTAACATACTTCCATTCATTGGACCCTACAAGCACCCTCGTGCTGCCGTGACCTCCAGGAGGCACAAAGGGGTGATGTAGAGATGTTTGCCCAGCTGGGTACAAAAGGAGGAGGCCAAGGCCTTTCCACTCTTCCACTCCTGCATGTGGCTGTGTGTACCCTGGGCCCCCTCCTCCCACAGCGTGTTTAAGTCCTGGGATACTTTCATGGACTGGAAAGCCCCGGAGTATTAACTTGAAACAGTCTAGATTTTGACCTGATGTGAACCCCGCTGCAGCTCTGTGGGAGCAGGTGGCGGGGTGGAGGGGGGGGTGTAGGCAAGGCCATCAGGCCAGAATGAAGCTGTTCATGGAAAGTAAATCCAGAAGGGCGTGAAGACCTCCTTCTCCTCTTTTACCCATAGAAGTCGGTGCCCCCCATGCACTTGCTGAATGATACTGCTGATGAGCAAGATTATAGGGGAACGCCTTACTGACAGGAGGAGAGCTTTGGAGGTTCAACAAATTGAGTGCAAGGAGCTCTGGATGAGCACCTACTGTGTGCGTGGCACAGTGCTAGGCCCATGTGACTCTGAGGAAGTAGGCCCCAGGCTGCAGCACTACTGGGCAGAAAGGAGGGGGTTCAGACACTTCACAAGAGGATGGTCTTGGCCAGGCAAAAGAAGGAGAGGGGAGCCCACGGAGAGTGCCCCCCAAGTCTTCCCTGGGGAGTAGCCAAGTCTGGAAGCAGGAGGAGAATTTTCATAAATGGTGAAGGGGGGTGGCCTCCTTCCAGGTGAGAGAGACACAGGAGTGAAGGCTGAGGGAGCCCAGAGTCCACAATGGGAAGGAGACTTCAGTGTAGGGAAGGGAAGTGGGAGGAGGCGCATAGGCTTCCTGCAAATAACCCCCATTTGTGAGCCCATCTTTTTTTTTTTTTTTTGGTCATGAATTTTACAGTAGTTTTTTAATGTGTCTTTTTGTCATTGTTTTACAAGAGGTGACAAGATTCAGACATAAATCCTTGCCAAGACCATGCAGCCATGAAGCAGCCAAGAAGCTAGGACTTGAACCCAAGTCTTACCATCCAAGCTGAATGGCACTTCCATCAGCATGTTCTAGCATAGTTCGTAGATCTTGGGACGCCACTGGAAAAATCTGGGTGCCTCATGCTTCATTTCCCTCTAGGTTGAGATCTTTTCTCCTTTCCCGTGTGCCCATCCTTGTTAAGAGGAAGAAGTTGGATTCAGCCAGAAGTTCTACTTTGCTAACCTGAAAAGTATATTTTTAAAAACCACTCCTCCATTTCAGCAGTTCCAGAAGTAACTGGAAAATAGAGCAAAGGGAAGGGATCCCCTCAAATTCCACCACATAAGGAAAAAAGAGAGTTATCGTCTTGGGGTCTTTCCTTTCTGTCAGTCTGTCTGACAGAAAGACAGTGTCCCTCCGTGTGCTCAACACCATAAGCATTTAGAATGCATTAGGTCCTTGGCATAACCACCCATCTTTGCTCTACAAAACAATCAGTGCCTTCATGCATTTTTTTTTGCATCATGTCTTTATTTTTTTTTAAAGATTTTATTTATTTATTTGACAGAGAGAGATCACAAGTAGGCAGAGAAGCAGGCAGAGAGAGAGGAGGAAGCCGAGCAGAGAGCCCGATGCGGGGCTCGATCCCAGGACCCTGAGATCATGACCTGAGTCGAAGGCAGAGGCTTTAACCCACTGAGCCACCCAGGTTCCCCGTGTATCGTGTCTTTAAATGTGTGGAATGATTCTCTTGGAAATCAGCTCCCCAGAAGCCGGACTGGTGTGACAAGGGGTGGCCTTCACCCTCCGTATTTATAAACACACGGTGTGACTGATTTCTATTTCTGTCTTCAGATTCTGCCATCTTATATTCAATAAAGGAACTGTCTTACTTCTGTGATTTTTATTTCCCCAGAAGGATGGTTCCTCTTTTCTTTTACCAGGGCAGGTCCCAAGTCTCTCGAGACTGGTTTCTGTGGTAGATGTTTAAAATCTGGGAAGAAGATAGCCTCACACGCTAGCTTTTCCTTCCGTTTCCATCCAGCTCTGTCCCCGGGGTCTAGCTCAGTGTATACTGGGTGTATGATATTTCTAGAATGAAGGAGCAGTAAATAAATGAATTTTTGGAAGAGGAACTAAGCAAGGAAAGAATTCGTCTCTGTAGCTCTGTACTCTGCATTTCTGTGTTTCTCTTCCGCTGTCCCAGAAAATTCATGGAGGAGTTGACGTCCATCATTTCCTCTGGTTTTTGCATCTAATGAGATAGGACCATCTCACCTTTTAGCTCCCATGTGTTTGCCAAGCACATAATGTTCTGGAGAGGCAGGACATGTTTGGCTGAGAGCGCACAGCCTGGGGAGTTAGGGGTAGGACTTGGGTGGCAGGTGCTGGGGACGGGTCCAAGTCCCATCTCCGCTGAACAGGGGGAGTTTCTCTGATGCCTCAGAGCCCTGGGCAGCTCATGGAGGGAGGTGATGACATCTCTCACATCATCAGGCAGAACTCGATAAATGGCGCTGATTACTGGTATACTAAATATTATTACTAGACCATTTTATTTTATCTTTAAAAATCTGCGACGCACTTACAGATTATTGTCCCAAGGGATTTTCTTGTTCTCTGGCTTTTCCCAGAACTGAAACAATTGGTTTCTCCAACAGTTGGTCCCTTCAACTTAGATAAGGCCATCATGAAGCCAGGGTAGAAGCAGTCAAACTTGGGCTGGATGTCTTACATCTTGTAATTTCTTTTTCTTCATTTCAAAGTCAATGCACACTTGGTGAGGAAAAAAAATACCGGAAAGCACAGAAAAATCCAAATTAAAAACAACAACAACAACAACGAAACTCCATTCATTGCACTGCTGAAGGCAGGTAACATACATGGGCTATTCAGACTTTCTAAACAGAGGGAGAGACAGACTCAGTGTTTATAAATGAAAATAATAGACTCTGCACACTCTTTCTTTCTTTTAATCCCATATACTCTACCAACTTGGAGTAAATTCTCTTACTTTGCATATTTTCAAATGGTGTCACCCAACTCTTAGGTATTTTCCCATGATGCTTCCGTCTGTGCCCATATCTTACACTTTTAAGTTAATGTTATGGAAGTGTTTTTCGTTATTAGTCTTCATTATCTGTTGTAATGTCTGCATCCTGGCTTCCCTCATCTTAAAAGGGTAGCCATGCAGAGTGTCGCCGTGATCATTAGATTAAATGACAAAAATCGAGCACCAGTCAGCACCTAGACGTTGCCTTTACCATAAGCCATTCTCTAATTCTTTGATATTGGCCATTTCCGGGGTTAGCGGGTTCTTCCCTCTGATGTTGTAGGTAACTTGGCTGGGCTGTGTCATACCTTAGGAGTGGCTCTTTCTGGGTGTGCCCTGTTATTTCTTCCTAGAACAATGGGGTCTTGTTAATATTGTCCTATTGCTTTCTGAAACAGCCATACAATTTGTCCAGCCTCCCACAGTGACAGACGTCACCACACTCTAACCAGCAACGAAGGTTAGAATTTATTGGATTTTTCACTGTGCCCGGTGGGCATCACATAGCATCGGGTGATTAATTGTATTTTTTTTAATTTCTAAAGAAAATAGCACTTTTACTTGCAATTCTCCTTTGTATGAGCTGTTTGTATTTATAACTGCACATCCCCCTTCTATTAACAAAAACCTATTTGTTGAGAAGATCCACAGAGAAGTTGTGCATCTGTGCTGCGAGCCTCCGAGGTACGGGAAGCACTCAGCCTCCCTTGCCGGAGCCCAGCGCTGTTCTGCCTGAGCCATGAGCCAGGATGCCTTCGCTCCCTGCGCTTTCTTTGCTGATGCTGGTCCATCCAGGCAGCCCTGCGTGATGGGGCTGAGCCCGGGCCATCTGGAGCTGCTGAGAAATTATCACCCTGGGGGTCATGTCACCCTCCACATCCCCCAGCCTCTGCCTCTTCCCTGAATAAATAAAGGGATGGATTTCACCGTAATTTGACCCAGAGATGAAAACCGCTTACAGAGGCTAAAATCCTAGAGTAATAATAGCTGCAGAGAAAGAAGCATCCTTCTGGCTGAAGGCTGGGGAACCTGGGGCTACAGCAGGTGAGCCCCTGCAGGGCCAGGCGGGGATCCCCTCCCGGGAGGGACAGCCCCCACCCCCGTGCTCTGGCTGCACAGGGACTCGGAGGACGATGGCACGGCAAGGTCCTTGAGCAATTGTGACCAGGTCAGTAGCATCCTGAAGTTTACTTTTGCTTGCTTTGCTGTGAACTAGAGCTTGGTATTTTTTTGCTACTCTATTGATAGAGATGAACATAATAAAAAAAATTCGTGGATGTGCAAGTAAAATGTGTCTTTTCTGGGATATACAGAGGATGCAACAGATTTTGAATTGACAGACAACATTGTCTTTCCATCATACGTGTTTTCTTTGGAGGGGAAGAGAGAATTAAGTATAATATATGTTATGTATGTCTATAACATAATCTATATAATTATAACATAATATACAATAGTAATATAATTATATATTGTCACATGATCATATATATGTATATATGTATGTATGTATGTATGTATGTATGTATATATTCTCATATTACCTCTCTATTGTCCTAGATTTGTAGGAAAAAAACAGTAGAGAGAGAATTTTATTCTGATTTTGGGGTCGGGAGGGATGACTTACCAAATGCTGTTCTTAAAGGAAAGGTAAGACTCTCCTTAGGATATAAGGACAGAACAATAACAGCGAAAAGGATGTAAGAACAGGACAGACTCTGCACCAATAAACAAAGGAGGACTCTTTAAGGGGGGACGTCCACAAGGAACTGTGCATTTAAGGGACATGGCTTTTATAGTGGACATCACTATAATATTCATGGAATTCTATTTTACTGTTTCTCCCAAATAAGAGAATAATTCCCATTAGTTTTCCTATAGTCAAAATAACCTGTATTTCTAGAACCTGAATTACAAAAATGATATTTAGACACCCAGTCATCGGCAACTAAACCCATTTCTCTTCAAAATGCCCAAATCTAGAGCATATACGGTGTTACTGAAAGTATTTCTTTATAAATAGAATATTAAATGGAAAGTGATTATCGAGGACTAAATAATGTCCTCATTGCACAGGCTTTTAAATATTGTTTTAACCCAATACTTCTTCATATAATAAACTTTAATTACTGTCCCTGTCCAGCATGTTCAAATATTAAATACCATATTAAATACCAGGCTATGTAGATATTAACATTTGTCACCAACCGCAGATATGTTGTCCACTTACCCCCTCATGGCTGACGGTACATGTTTCTTGTCTTCTTAATAATTCTACATGGGCTGAATCCGTAACCCCAGCCATTCACTGTATTTGCAGTGTCCTCTCACTAACTCCTACTTCTAACTAACGAACTCCTAAAATCAAGCAAGTAACACTACCCAAAAAAAAAAAAAAAAAAAAAAAAATGTGCTCTTGGTTTTTTTCCCTTCTGCTCCTTTACTTAGTAACTTACTTCACTAAGCATATTAATTTTACATTAAAAGCAAGTGAGATGCCTATTTGTAGTGTGTGTCTCTATCTGTCTATCTATGGAATGTTTATTGCTATATAAGAAAGTAATGACATTATAATGGAGAACTGAAAGGAATTTTTTTTTAAATTTTGAAGCTGAGTCATTCTAATGTTCTGCGATTGTTTTCCTATGGGTTCTAGTTGCTTCTTTGACACATTAATATTTTATTGAAATAGAATACATTTTGAGTGTTTATATTTTTAATATGAGTTGTACATCCATGTGAGAAAAATATTGAGAACTGTCCTATTTTACTGAATACAAGAATTTAATATGGACAGTGGTTGAGAAATAGGCACAAATCACTAAATAATCTCTCATAGGATAAATACATCCCTCCACTTTAAGTGTAAATCAGAGGTCACCAGTTGTCAGCTACAAAACTGTACTATTTGGAGGGAAAGTACTATAAAAGTAAATATACCTCTAAGAAAAGGTGTATAATGGTGGGGAAGAGAGGTTTCTGCTTTTTCCATGATACAGTTCTGTATTTTTATTTTCAGTGAGAATGTGTTGTTGTATTACTTGTGTAATCTTTTTAAAGTTTAAAATAATTTTATTTAATTCCATTAAATAAATTCATTTAATTCCATTATGGGGTACTTGGAAAATAAAGGAGAAAAATCTTCTCTAATTCCATTATTAATTCCATCCCAGCCCACCCTTAATACTCACTATTAGCATTGTGGTCTTTTTTTTTTTTCAATATAAATATATGTTAACCATTCTCTTTATAATTTCAGAAAATTAAAAGAAGTTGGCAGATTAAATTAAATGCATGTGCACAAGGAGATGTTTCCCCATAATGTCCTCCCAACAATTCGATTGCCCTAGAACCCCCAGCTCTCAGCCTTAGTGACGGTGCACCTGCGTGGTCCACACAACAGATTCAAAACTGAAAACACCGCAATATTAAAAAATATATAAATAGAATCGAGCCGAGTCTTGGCTCTGATTACCTCATTTACTGCACATATGCTGCATTATTTAAAAGTCAAGTTAAAGTAAAATCCCCCGTGTAATTTTTTTTTAAGATTTAATTTATTTATTTGACAGAGAGTGCAAGTAGGCAGAGTGGCAGGCAGAGGCAGACGGAAAAGCAGGCTTCCTGCTGAGCAGGGAGCCCTGTGAGGGGCTGGATCCCAGGACCCCAAGATCATGACCTGAGCTGAAGAAGGCAGACACTTAACTGAGCCACCAGGCACAAGAATTTGACCTGCACCCTAATCCCTGGGTTCTGCCTTCTCGGTGTTGCTTAACTGGAACTGAAGGTGAACTGTTGTTATTTACGTTCCTACAGTAAACAGAAGAGGTCACTTCATACTTGCTTGTACACACATGCACACACGCGCGCGCGCACACACACACGCACACACACTTGTATTTTGCAGAGATAAGGGAAATATTTAATTTTTAAAGATGAGCAATGACATAATTAAGTGCCTCTTCTGATGCATGCTGTTGCTTTTGATTCTGCCTCCTCGCAACCTGCCAGCACCTCCCTCCTGTCCCAGGGTCTCTGACGGTGAATAATTAATGGGATCCCTAGCGTGTGATGGGAAGCAAAGCTGCATTACTCACAAGTGCGGCCACTTACACACTGAGTCGTTTTCTGATTCCTCTTTGCAAAAATACTCGGACACGGCCGTCTTGCACTGGTGTTTCGTGAATGGTGCAGAGTGTGTGTGATGCATTAGCCACATAATTGAACGGTTAAAGACCCCAAACGGGTTCGAGAGCCTTTACAGTAAGCAGATTGTCTTTGCCTTTCTACAGAGCGGGATTTTTTTCTGCCCTGTTGGTGGAGCTCATGCAGGATGCCATATGGTGAGCCCTGCATTTAGGGTATGACATTTTGATTCACTTCTCTCCACATTTTCTTATGAAAAATCTTAAAACATAAGACTTGAAAGACTCGAACCATGTACATCCATTACCCACCACCTAAAGTCTACCATTAATATTTTCTAAAATTGCTCTCTCACGTTCTGTTCTATTCATCCATCAATCCAATATTTTCAGTGCATTTCAAAGAAAGTGGCAAGCTGTACAGTCCCCCTCACAATCTTCGGCATTCGTGTTTTTTACTACAGTTCAATATTGTTTATATAGCATTTGGGGATAAAATCCGCATAGAGCAAAATGCACAACTCTTCATTAGACCGTTTGGTCGGTTTTTGACAAATAACACCAGTGTAATAAAAAAAAAAAAAAAACACATCAGTTTCCTTGTGCCCCTTCCCTGGTAAACTTCACGCCTGCCCCTGCCTCCAGGAAGCGCTATACTGATTTTTTTCCCCATCCATCGAGTAGAACAGCATATAAATGGAATCATCTTGTGCAATCATTCTTTCACTCAACCTTATGTTTTGAGATTTCCTGTCACTCATTTCACAGATCAGTATTTCACTCCTTTTTATTGCTGAAGAGTCACTAAACCACAGGCGTCCTTAATCTGTTTTTCTGCCGATGGACACTTGTGCTATTTACAGTTTGGAAATGCTATGAATGAAACTGCTCTGAAAATTCGTGGATAGGTTTTTTAGACCTATTTCTCTCGGGTAAATATCTGAAAATAGATGTGCTGGATCAGAGGGTAGCTGTATATTTAGTTTTATAGGAAACCACCAGACTTCTTTCCAAGCAGTTATACCATTTTATACTCCAGCCAATAAACTACGAATGTTCTTGTGGCTCCGTATCCTCACCAAGTACTGGGAGACTTTTTAAATGTTAGTAATTCTGCTGGGAGTGGACTGGTGTCTCCTTCTGGTTTTAATTTGCATCTCCCTGATGACTAATGATATTGAGGATTTTGTTTTGTTTTAAGATTTTATTTATTTATTTGACAGAGAGAGAAAGTGCACACAAGCAGGCAGAGGAAGAAGCAGACTCCCTGCTGAGCAGAGAGCCCGATCCGGGGCTCGATCCCAGGACCCCAGGATCATGACCTGAGCCAAAGGCAGACGCTTAACTGACTGAGCCACCCAGCTGCCCCAATATTGAGCATTTTTAATATCTTCTTCTGTTCTAATCTTTGCCCATTTTTGTATTGGCTATCCTTTATTATTGAGTTGTAGGAGTCCTTTGTGTATTTTGGATACCATTCTCTCTTTTTGGGGGGTGGGATGGGGGGGTTATGTTTTATAAATATTTTCTTCTAGTATGTGACTTGCTTATTCTTTTTTTTTATCAATTCTGCAATTTTTATTTCTTTTTTTTTATAAACATATTTTTATCCCCAGGTGTACATGTCTGTGAATCGCCAGGTTTACACACTCACAGCACTAACCATAGCACATACCCTCCCCAGTGTCCATTACCCACCCCCCTTTCCCGACCCCCTCCCCCCAGCAACCCTCAGTTTGTTTTGTGATATTAAGAGTCACTTATGGTTTGTCTCCCTCCCAATCCCATCTTGTTTCTTTTCTTCTTTTTCTGCCCCCGTAGTCCCCCATGTTGCATCTCCACTTCCTCATATCAGGGATATCATATGATAGTTGTCTTTCTCTGATTGACTTATTTCACTAAGCATGATACCCTCTAGTTCCATCCACGTCATTGCGAATGGCAAGATTTCATTTCTTTTGATGGCTGCATAGTATTCCATCATGTATATATACCACATCTTCTTTATCCATTCATC
>PISX010005002.1:0-114050 GCA_004024625.1 Mellivora capensis | reverse complement strand
AGGGAGTTGAGGGAAATTGGGGGGGGAGATGAACCATGAGAGACTATGGACTCTGAAAAATAACCTGAGGGTTTTGAAGGGGCGGGGGGTGGGAGGTTGGGGGAGCCTGGTGGTGGGTATAGTGGAGGGCACGCATTGCATGGAGCACTGGGTGTGGTGTAAAACTATGAATTCTGTTACGCTGAAAAGAAATTAAAAAAAAAAATACTGATTTGAAGAAACACATGCACCCTGATATTTACAGCAGCATTATCATCAATAGCCAAATTATGAAAGGAACCCAAATGTCCATCAATGGAAGAATGAATAAAGAAAATGTGATATAAATCTAAAGATAGCCATATCTAAATATATAATGGAATATTACTCAGCCTATTTTACAAGAGAATGAAATCTTGCCATTTGCAATGAGGTAGGGGAGCTAGAGAGTATCATGCTAAGTGAAATAAATCAGAGAAAGACAAATACCGTATGATTTCACTCATACGTCAAATTTTAAAAATTTAAATTCAATTAATTAACATATAATGTATTATTTGTTTCAGGAGTACAGGTCTGTGATTCATAAGTCTTATATAACACCCAGTGCTCATTACATCACATGCCCTCCTTGATGTTCATCAACCAGTTACCCCATCCCTCCCCATCCCTCCCCTCCAGCAACCCTCAGTTTGTTTCCTACAATTAAGTCTCTTACAGTATGTCTCCCTCTCTGGCTTCAGAAACAAAATAAAGGATCATTGGGAAAAAGGAGAGAGAGAGAGAGAGAGAGAGAGAGAGAGAGAGAAAGAGGCAAACCAAGAAACAGACTCTTAACTCTAGAGATCAAACTGATGGTTACCGGGAGGGAGGTGGGTGAATGGAATGGGTTAAATAGGGTTTAGGGATTAAGGAGTAAACTTGTGATGAGCCCTGGGTCTTGTATCTAAGTGCTGACTTACTAAATTGTACACCTAAAACTAATATTGCACTATGTTAACCGGAATTTAAATAAAAACTTAGGGTGTCTGGGTGACTTGGCTGGTTAAGCGTCTGACTCTTCTTCACTTAGGCTCGGTCATGATCTCAGGGTCCTGAGATGGGGCTAGGAGTGGAGCCTGCTTAAGATTCTCTCTCTCCCTCTCTTTCTGCCACCCCCACCCCACTGCACGCTTGCTCTCTCTCTCTCTCTAATATATATACATACACATATATATCTTTACTGAAGCAGCACAGATCTTTAACTCTACACACACTGTGTGAAAAGAGCAGCCATAGGTAATAAGTGAAAAAGCCTACCACAGAAGACACAGAATCAGCAGATTTTTCAGATCAAGTAAACCAAATAAGCCTCCAAAACAGGGGCAAAACCAAGGATTTCATGCTCGAAGTTTCAAGGTTATGCTGCATGGACTTGCTGTCATAGTCTCCTTGAAACTTGGTTAGAGTATTGAGAGACAGGCACTGGGCTGGGGGTATCATTATAAGCAAAGGTCCAAACTACACAAAAAGCAGGCAGCAGGGATTGCAAGGTGAAGAGAAAACAGAGTAGCACAATGCCCTGTACCTGCCAAATATTGTCATTTGACAAGTATTAATGGCTAACTCACATTAAAAAAAAAGTCTAGGGGTGCCTGGGTGGCTCAGTGGGTTAAGCCTCTGCCTTCAGCTCAGGTCATGATCTCAGGGTCCTGGGATCGAGCCCCACATCAGGCTCTCTGCTCAGCAGGGAGCCTGCTTCCCCAACCCCCACCTCTCTCTGCCTGCCTCTCTGCCTACTTGTGATCTCTCTCTCTCTCTCTCTGTCAAATAAATAAATAAAATCTTTATTTAAAAAAAAAAAGTCTACACACAAACATGCCGATGCCCACACACGTACACAGATGAACTGCCACGTTGTCACGGCCTCATTGGAACTAGAGAGATTTCCCACTTGCAAAGCGCAGCAGAGCCATATCCAAGAACAGAGACTGATGAGGATGCATTTTAGTTAAAGCTCTAAAAGTTATCCACTGACTGGTTTTCAACATTAGCTACACATCAGCATCACTAGGAGTTTTTAAAATGATAACACACAGGCTCCAACTCAGACCACCAGAATCTTCGCAGGTGAAACCTAGAAAACACTGTATTTTAAAAGGCCTTCCCTCCACCCCTAACCCTGAAAATTCTAATGTGAAGCCAGGCATAAATAGTGTTATACAGAGAAATACAAAAACAATAGGGCCGACCAAAACTGAAGTCAGGATGGGTAGGAGGAGAAAATAGAAATTATTAATTATTTATGTTGTCCTTGTCATTCACATGAAATAACCAAAATACAGCATTAGAGAAAAGCTGATGTACTAGATCTTGTCTAATTGAATTTAAATAAAAAAAATTTTTAAAAAGAAAAGCTGATAGTACATATAAAGCAATTAAGTAAGATCACAAGAAGAACTAAGTCCTGAATATAAGCCCCCTCCAAATTGTCTGAAGGGAAACACACATACAGAAAATAGGACAAAGACAGTGCAAATCAAATATTTTAAAGGAAGATTAAAAGGAAGAATTATATAGTGCAAACATAATATAAAGTGAGGTGATATAATTAAAGCCAAGCACATCAGACCAAGTATATACATAAACACACATTCCTACACACACCCACCCCCCAACACATTTGTAATCAGCTGCTCAAAGGGAAAAAAAAACAAATATTTTAAAAATATGAGATACAGTTATAACTGATATAGGAAGTCTGAAAGGAAAAGGATGGTCAAAGGTATATCAGAAAAAAAAAAGATACCTGAAAAATGCAACTGAAAAGAAAAGAAGAAGCATAATCTTATATCAACAGTTTGAAATTAAGGGGGGAGAAAAGCTTTTCTCAAGACAAGAGGAACACTCTATAAATAAAGAGTAAACTGAATCATGGAGATGTCATAAATATTTTTCTTACAAATAACCTGGTATCAATAGTAATAAAAATTAATTTACAATAATAACAAGCCCTAAATTTGAGATAGAATCAGAATAGTTGAAATGAGGAGGAGACTTTATAATGATTTTAAAATCAAACAGTACAACTTCAATATTCATAAATAAAAACTAAAGGAAATGCCAGGAGAAATATAAAAACAAAGATCAATTATTAGATAATTTATTTCCATCAGCACATGAAAACCAAATAGAAAAAGTAGGTAAACATAAGAGAAATCAAACTGATTTATTAGAGTCTATTCTATAAAAATATAAAGCAGGTTTTCTTTTCAAGTGTACAAAAGAACACCTTAACCACTTGAATACAAAGCAAAAGCAAAGTATTTTTCCAAAACAATAAAATGACCTATTGTAATCATAGTGAAGTAAAACTAAAATTTTATAGCAAAAAATGGAAATAAAACAATGGGAAAATTATAAATACCTTTAAAAACATTTAGGTAAAACAATAAACAAAAACTAATATTACAGAGTATTTGGAAAATATTGATACAGAAATATTATGTACTAGAATTGATGGGTTATACTCTGGAGAGGGAAAATATATAGCTTTAAGTATTTATAATCCAAATTAAGAACAGATGCAAATTTATTGAACCAATAAACCGAAAACTTTTTTAAAAAGTAAAGAAAAAATAAACCAAGGAAAGTTGGAGGAAGAAACTAAATAATATAAAAGCTGAGATAAATGAATTAGAAAACAGAAATCAGAACTAAGAAATCAATGATGTGGTTCTTTAAAAATGTTAATAGAAAAAAATAAAATAGACAACCAATGACTTAATTTGGTGGAAATAAAGAACAAAATGAAGGAAAATAGGAAAAAATACATCTACAGGGTATATTAGGGGAAAAAACCAAAAAAATATTTTGCTAAATACAATATAATTAAAATTTAAACCCTAGCATGGGTGAAACTGTTAGGTAGAAGCTAGACCTGAGCCGTGGAAAGAACATATGGAGGTAGATTCCCAAGTCCCTGAAGGGGAATGAAAGAGACAGGAGCTGGACACACAGTGATAAATAAGCTACACATTAAAGCCTGGGGGCACAACACCCTGACCTTGTGGCTTCCAAAATCTCCTTGGGACCCGCAGATCAAACGCCACAGGTGTGGAAAATCTGCTTTCCTCTTCTACCTCTGCCCCAGGGTAATCCCTAGACTCATAATTCATTTGCAAGCCTGAACAGCCTCCCCAACCTCCACTGCCCCACCCCCTACCCCTAGAGAAAGGCTGCCCTGAAGGTTCAAACCTTATCAGAAACTCCCCCTCCTAACCCAATCACTTGGTAGGAATCTCACAAATGGTTGGAAACAGCCTCCCTGGAGATCACCCCATTGTATTCACAACTCCTCCCAAACAGACCCCAGTAATATCCAATCCCAAAACAACCTAGGGGTCAGTTCCATCCTGTGGAACTTGCCCACTTTCCCACCTTGAGAGTATAATTTTCACTTTAATAAACTGCTCTGTGCTTGCTACTTTCCTTCTGACTGTCTTTCTACCAGCACAGATCCCCATGTAAATATTCTTTAGGAGATCAAGGACTTAAACCTCCATTCATACAATGCAGACTCTCACCTGTAACAAAACTGCCCATATAAAAGGAATAGATAACCTCAGTGCAATTTAATTTGTTCCAAAGAATAGAGTGAAAATAAGACAAAATCTTTTTGTAGAGGCAGCATAGCATTGATAACAAAATTTGATAAAGACAGAAACTAGATTATATATACAAATTAATTTTTTACACTGTAAAAACATACCAGATATATTTATAGTATGAATGGGAATAGGTTAATTTTCATAGTAAAGAGGGCGACTTTGAACCTCTAAGACTAATATGAAGTGTTTGAACAATTCCTGGAAGAGAAATCACCTAGTCCTAAATTTTGTAATTGCCATATTAATTAGATATTAGCAAACAGAAATCTAAAGTGCTTGTAATAATTTACCTGGAGTGTATGCAATTTAACACATTGCTCTCTATAGAAGTTAACACTGGTATGGTCAGACTCAACATTTTCTTGTGTACTGGTTAGGAAATAACATTTCACTGTGGTTTTAATTTTTAGCTCACTGATTATTACAAAATTGTACACCTTTGTTTATTTGAGTTCCATTTAAATGAATGGCCAGTTTATACTTTCACTTGTGTTTTATTCTGCATTGTGTAGATCATTGAAAAATCTCTTCTAAAAGTTTTTGCCTAAAAAATAAAAAAATAGAAGTTTTTGCATAAACTCAATTTTGTACATCTTTGTGTATAGCTTCTTAGATTTTTATCCACTGTTTAGATTCATAAAACGAAGACACTGTCATGGTTTTACTCGTGTGGAATTTAAGAAACAAAACAGGATCTCCACAGGAGAAGGGAGGGAAAAATAAAATAAGTTGAAATCAGAGAGGGAAACAAAAAAGAAACTTTTAACTATAGGAAACAAACGAAGGGTTGCTGGAAAGGAGGTCGGTGGTGGGATGTGGAAACTGGGTGATGGGCATTCAGGAGGGCACACGGTATCTCCCTTGAGATACCCTTTTAAAGTCATACCTTCCCCCTTGCCTGTTAGGGAAGCATAGCAACAGTTGATCTCTCCATTTTTTAACTGTCATTTTAAGAAAGATATATACATTGAATTATATGGTATGTAACTTTTTGAATTTGGCTTTTTTTTTTTCACAGCATAGTGCACTGATACCCATCCAAATTGTTATATATCAACAGTTTGTTCCTTTCTCTTCCCTTTTTTTTTTTTCCCCAGAACATTATTCCACTGCAAGGCAGTACCACAGTTTGTTTAACCATTTACCACTGACCATTTACCAAATCTAGACGATTTCCAGACCGGCTATTACAAATAAAGCCGCTTATGAACATTGTGTAAAGGTATGTTTTTCGAGGTATAACTGATATACAAAAAAACTACCTCTATTTAATGTTTACAATTGGATAAGGTAGGACTTTGCACACAGCTCTGACACTGTCTGTCACCATAATCAAGGTAACAGATATATCTATTGCCTCCAGGGGTTTCTTTGTATCCTTTTGGGAATTTTGTTTGTTTGGTTTTTGTTTGGTTAGCTGCTTTGGTGGTTAAGAACATTTAATATCTACTCTCTTAAAATTTTAAGTGCACAATATTGTATTGTTACTATATGTTATGCAGCAGGTCTCCAGAACTTACTCACTGCTATAACTTTATACTCATTGAACAACAATCTTAAACCAGCAAACTTGATTAACTGTCCCATTAATCTAGAAATTTATCTGAGGACTCTCTTAGATTTTCAAGTATTCCAGAAATTCTAAGCTGGGGGTGATTCTGCACCCCAGGGGACATAAAAATAATATCTAGAGATACTTTTTGTTGTTAAAAAATTGAAAATAATTAAAATATAAGAAACAAGGTACTAGATGTTTGCTATCCATTTTAAACATGAGAACAGGAAATTCTAGCCAGCAGCTGGCAAAGAAGAAATAAACAAAAGTTAAAAGGAAAGCTAAAGAGGAAATACAACTCTCATTTGTAATGATAGCATTGTCTACATGTGGGTACTATTGACATTTGGGGCAGGATATTACTGTGAGGGTAGTATCCTGAGCCTTATTCAATGTTGAGTAACATCTTTGACCTTTACCCACTAGATGCCAACATCCTCTGTTTTTGACAACAAAATATTTATGAAGATAACGAAGTTCTGTATACCCTTCACCCAGTATGAACCAATGGTAACACTTTACATAATGATAATACAATTACCAAAATCAAGAAACTATTATTGTTACAACACTATTAACTAAACTATAGCTCTTACATTAATTTGATCAGGTCTGTGACTAATTACATCTCCTTATGCTCCTCTAACCAGTGAAAATTCCTCAGCCTTTATTTGCTTTCATGATTTGATGCTTTTGAAGGGTCCTGGTAAGTTATTTGTAGAATATATCTCACTGTGTTTGTACAATGCTTTTTCATGAGGAAGTTTCATATTTCAATTTTTAAGAGTTTATCATAAATTGCTATTAATTCATAAAATATCTGCACATTTTCAATGATCACATGATTTTCCCCTTATTCATGTGCTGTATTTCATTACTAGGTTTCTAACATTTAAGTATTCTTGAATTTATTTAATAAATTCAATTTGTTATTTTGTGTATTTTATCACACTATGAAATTGAACTAGCTAAAATTTTTAAAGATTTTTGCATTTATTCATTTTTAAGAATTATCTGTAATGTTCTTTTCCTACATTGTACATTTATCAAATGTTATACAGGTTACAAGCCTCATAAAATACATTTTTCCCCCAGAAGTTTGTTTAACATTATTATTCCTACAGTTTTTGATAAAATTGTTTCTAAGACTTCTTACAGTGTTTTTTTCTGTGTGTGTATGTGTTTGTTTCATGTTACATTTCACTTGCTGACTGATATGTGTAGGTCTATTCAGGCTTTTTATTTTATTTTATTTTTTAAAGATTTTATTTATTTGTCAGAGAGAGAGAGTACACACAAGCAGGCAGAGAGGCAGGCAGAGAGAGAGGAGGAAGCAGGCTCCCTGCTGAGCAGAGAGCTCGGATGTGGGGCTCGATCCCAGGAGTCTGTGATCATGACCCGAGCCGAAGGCAGAGGCTTTAACCCACTGAGCCACACAGGCGCCCCTCAATTATTACATTTTTAACTTCTTTTCAAAACTTGGCCTTCTTAAATATGGTATCTTGTTTCTTTCTAGTATTTCCTCTATCCTCTTTTTTCAAAATTGTTTTATATTTGTTTTTATTCTCTATTTCTTATTCTATTATTTAAAATCTTGAAAATCTCATTCTTCTGTGTGTTGTTTTTCTAACTCCTGTACAATATCACTTTTGTCTTTATATGTTTTGAATTTTGGATTTTGGACTTGTATTTAACAATGATGTATTTGTGCTTATCCATGTGGGACCTTGTAGAATTCTTTCCCACTTGACATAATTTGGATTTACTTCTCTCACAATACAAAATGGGTCTCCTAACCCTTAGGCCATTATATACTAATATCTTGGTTGACAGTTTTCCAGACAAAATGAGTGGTATAAATTTAAATGCCAAATCCATGTGAAGGAAAGTCTGTGGTTCTGAATTTTCAAAGGACATGATTTTTTAATCTAGCTTTCAAAAAAAACTCAAACATTTTCTTGACTTACCATTTTGCTTGGGGGCAGAGAATGTCATTGACTATGTAAACCTTTTGAGTGTTCTTAACATGTCAGGACATGTTGATTCTAACTCTCTACCCTCTATAGTCTGAATCTTGTATCTGGAGTCAACTAGCAACTAAAATACTCAAGTTAGCCCTGGGCCCTGAAATGAGGTTGAAAAATCTATGGACACTCAGGCTCTGGCAACACTTTCTCCAACTTTTCCAGGAAGGCAAAAGTAAATCCTCAGCCACCAAGTAGATTTAAATTTTTTTCATAACTCTGGTGGTACTGGGAGGCACTCTTGGATCTTCCATCCCACCACAAGAGTCCCTGGAAGGGACCTGTAATTTTACTAGAAGCTCAACTAGGTCACTGACATCCTTGTTTTCAGCAATGTCAGTTTTTGGGGTTCTGAGGTGATGTAGAAAATTCTGAGATCACTGGATGGAGCCATTGTTTTTTTCCCAGTGTTTCCAGGAAGACAAGACCAGTTCCTAGGCTTTTGTGTGGCTCTAGCAGCCCAAAGAGTCCTCTCTGGGTCTTCCAATCCAGTGCAAGCATGTTCTGGGTCCTCTGAAAGAACTCTGTGAATTTTTCTATAGCCTCAAGCTGGCTTAGAGCTTCCACCCTGTGGTACCTTGCTAGCACGTGCAATTCCATGCCTCTTTAGAGGGACTTGAAGTATTTCAAGCTTCTCAATCCACAAGAGGGGAATGAGTTGTACAAAGGGAGGTCTGGAGTCTCAATGTCTACATAGATATTTGGGGAAATTTTCTATAATAGTGTTCTGTAAATTGGACATTCATGAATAGAGAAACTCTAGTCAATGTTGTATAACAACCATACAAAAGAAATTAATAAGAAATGTAATAATTAATAAAAGCTATTACATAGTAATAATATATATCAGAAATTAATCATAATAAATGATATAAATAATTTTAAAAGGCAAAATACTTTTCAGATAACCCAAAGTAAGAGAATTCATTCCCAGAAGGTAAACACTACAAAAAAAGTTTATGGTAGAATAGTTATTACAAATTAAAGTTAGGATCCCTCACTACCTCCAAAGAAACAAATTAAAGTTTCGATCTACACAAAGGGATAGAGAGTCCTAGAAATGCCAAATATATGTGCAAACTAAAAGATATTCTTCTTACTTTGTAATATCTTTAAAATAAAATTGAATTTTAAAAGTAATAATAATAATATTGTGGGTTTTAGAACATATGCAGCATGAAGATGAGTGATGACAGCACACTAAAGGAGGAAGTAATGGAAATATGTTGTAAGGCTCTCATACTTAACTGAAATGGCATAATATTATTTGAAAGTAAGCTAAGTTAAAAAATATAGAGAGAGATGTATTTATATGTATATTAAATAATATTATATATTATCTAAGTATTTAAAGGTTATCAGAATAACCTGGAGGGCTTATTCAATCAACATACTTTTGGCCCAAACTCAAGAGTTTCTTATTCTCCTAGCTCTGGAGTGGGGGCTGACCATTTGACAAATTGCCAAGTGATACTCATTTTAGTGATCCAAAGACCATTCACTGATAATTTCCGCTTTAGAAAAGTCTCTTTGTTTAAAAAAAGCATAACTAACAAGGTATTTGTGAGAAAAAAGAAATCTTAGAAAAGTTAAAAGTAGGCAAAAACTGGTAAAAAATATTTTTTAAAGATGTGACAGAAAATAAATATCATATGGAAGACTTTTAACCCAGTTTTACTGATACTCACAATGGATATCAATGATCTAAATATTCCAATGAAAAACTCATATTGTCAAATTTAATAGTAACAGAACACCCAATCCTATACTATCTATATGGAAAAAAATAAACATAAAGATACAGATAGGTACCTGGATTAAGATTAGGTATCTGGATTAGGGTCAGGGGTACAGAGTGTTCAAGTATTTTCTTAACTAATTCAAAATGATCAACACTCCTCAGTTAAGAATCCCTACTATTCTCCTAGTTTTTATAAATGTACCATGGCTATGTAAAATGTTAAAATTGGAGGAAGCTGAATATAGAGTATTGGGAAACTTGATCACTACCACACTGTGTAAATGTAAAATTATTTAAAAATAAAATTTTAAGTGTCAAAAAGTACCAAAAAAGACACTATTGTGTCTTTTTGATGGTTTAAAAAATTGTAACCAATTGTCTTATTGATGGTTACAAGAAAATAAAAGGTAAGTCATTGACTAGGACAAAGTATTTGCAAAATACATGTACACTAAAATTTAGGGTATATAAAAATATTTTACAACTCAGTAAGTTTTAACAAGACATATGTTCCAATAAAAATTGGACAAAACATTTGAACAAACACTTTACTAAAGAAGATATATGGATGGGAAAATAAGTACATAAAAATAGTCATTAAGAAAATGCAAATTAAAACCACAGTGAGGATTACAGTGTACACGTACTATCATGGCTAAAATGAATATGGCTTATCATCCTAAGTGCTGTTGACTATGTTAGCAACTGAAGCTCTCATACACTGCTTCTAAGAATGAAATGTTACAGCCACTTTTGAAAAGTTTGGCATTTTCATGTAAAGGTGTATATGCATATACTATATGACCCATCAGTTGATTCTTAGATTAGTTGAAAATAAAAATATATGCCCATTTAACACCTGTATTGAGATTTCCAAGATAGCTTTCTTCATCAGAAATGAAAACTGAAGACAAGCCAAACGTCCATTGACTGGTAAATGTTAAATGAATCAGCAAATTGGATTATTTCTATGCATAATAACACTAGTCAAGAAAAAAATGGAACCTACCAATATATACATGATATGGATGAATCTCAAAGTCATTATGCTGCATGAAAAGCTGATGCCAAAGACTATGTAGTGAAGCGATTCCATCCATTTAAAATTCTAGAAGAGGCAAAACTGGTAACAGAAAGCAAGTGAGTGGTTACCTAAAGACAGTAGGTGGTAGGACTGCCAAGGGGCACAAAAGGCAGATCTTTTGGGGATAATGGAAATAGTCATGATTCCAGTGATGGTTACATGACTAAATATGTTTGTCAACATTCAGAAAACTGTACACTTAGGGATGCCTGGGTGGCTCAGTTGGTTAAGCAGCTGCCTTCGGCTCAGGTCATGATCCCGGCGTCCTGGGATCGAGTCCCACATCGGGCTCCTTGCTGGCAGGGAGCCTGCTTCTCCCTCTGCCTCTGCCTGCCACTCTGTCTGCCTGTGCTTGCTCGCTCTCTCTCCCTCTCTCTCTGACAAAATAAAAAATCTTAAAAAAAAAAAAAAAAGAAAACTGTACACTTAAATTGGCAATTTTATTGTGTATAAATTTATCTCAACAGAAATGATTTTTAAGGGGCGCCTGGGTGCCTCAGATGGTTAAGCATCTGCCTTTGGCTCAGGTTGTGATCTTGAGATCCTGGGATCAAGCCCTGAGTCAGTCTCTCTGCTCAGAGAGGAGTCTGCTTCTCCCTTTCTCTCTGCCTCTCCCCCATGCTCGTTCTCTCTTTCTCTCTCTCTAATAAATAAAATCTTTAAAAATAATATTTTAAAAATTGTCTAGCTTCTGACTTTTCTGCTTTTTTCTCAAGAAAAGGTAAATTTTTGTTTTTTCTTTCTGAGTTAATTGATGCTAGGTAAAGAAGAAACTCCCTGACTTGAGAAGATGTTTCTGACGCCTTCAAACCTATGTACAGGCAGATCCCATGAAGTATAAATAGCATGAAAGTTGTTGACCCATGATCTGTCTGTGGCTTCTAGTGACAAGCTTGCTTTATTGAGAGACACATCTTAAGTCCTGACGGGAATAATACAGACAGAACTCTATCTTCTGTGTTTTGGGTGGCCCTTTCGATATGAATTAAATCTGTTGGCAATGCAGATACCTCAAACCAAAAAAATGTTGTATGAAAAAATAAAAATTCACGTATCCATTACATTATATTTATCCATTAATTATAAACCCTGTGGTGCTTTTCAAAACAGAGGATCTATCTTAGCATTATCTACTGCCTATCACTTTGGGACAGAGTATACTGTAAAGATCAAGAACTTTGCTTCATTAACTTCTCTAATCAACCAAAACACTCCCTCTTTTCTACTCCCTTACTTATCCTTGACCTTATAAACTCCTTAGAGTCAGTCCCTTTACAGTTCTGGGCACCTAATATCCATACCAACGGAGGATGGGTTGAGCTCTAAAAATTCACAAGAGTAGTATCACAGTTGGGATCATATCCTAGAAAAAAAGTGTTGAATTTTCTTATGCTCATTCCAAATTTGAAAAACACAATTCTAATTTTCCAGAGCTATAATCCTTATTGTAGACAAAAACTAAATAGTCTAGGGACGCCTGGGTGGCTCAGTTGGTTAAGCAGCTGCCTTCAGCTCAGGTCATGATCCCAGCGTCCTGGGATCGAGTCCCACATCGGGCTCCTTGCTCGGCAGGGAGCCTGCTTCCCCCTCTGCCTCTGCCTGCCACACTGTCTGCTGGTGCTCTCTCTCCCTCTCTCTCCCTCTCTCTCTCTGACAAATAAATAAATAAATAAAAAATACTTCTTTTCATAACCAGTGAAACATAAAATTCTCTTTCTCTCTCTCTCTCACACCCACACCCACATGCAGAACTTTTCATTTTTTTGGTCCCTTTATGTTACTAGGAACTGTATAAAGTCTAATAGATTAGCTTTCTTTTTGTTAAATGATAACAAGTTTCTAGCTAATAGTCTCAGATGGATGGATATGCTCAATTGCTGACCGAGGAATAGCAAAGCATCCTCTTATTTAGACTATTGTTCCTCTCTTGACACCAACCATGTAGCTGTAGAGGGAATTACCAATCACCATATCCAAGAACTCTAATGGTATTTTTGGACACTTGAGCAAAATCAGACTAATTAGTGTATTCCTCTACAGCACTTTAAATCTGAGAACTGAAGTATGATGCGCAATGGCTCTGGCAGAGCAAAAATGAAAATACACTAGCCTGAGAGCTGCCAATGCCAAGTAGCATTAGCTAGTCAGCTACAGAAAGTCTCAATGAGGGGCACCTGGGTGGCTCAGTGGGTAAGCCTCTGCCTTCGGCTCAGGTTACTATTTCAGGGTCCTGGGATCGATCCCCGCATTGGGCTCTCTGCTCAACGGGGAGCCTGCAAAAAATTCCACGATGAAGATGCAGAGAATGAGCAACACCTATCAAATCCCTGTTCTCAGTCATTTCTGAGAACAGCTAATGCTTTGTGATTCCTAAAGTCTGGTTAGGTAAGCCATAAGTTCCACTCTCTAAGTGTGTTCCAGCTGGATTCCTACCATTTACAGTCAAAAGGAGTCCCGAGTGGATTTCTCTAGACTGAATTTTCTCTCCTCCATCTACCACATTCAGTTGCATAGTTTGAGACTGGATTAATACTCATCATAGAGAATTAAGCTCCAAAAGTAGGAGAATTTGTCATCGTTCATATTCTGGAGTTTAACAGCTTCTTTTAGATAATTGAAAGACTTAAATATATTTTCAGCCTCCAGTGTTAGGCCAACATTATGGCAGCAAATATCACTGAAGTATATAGATTTGAATTATTAATAAATCCTAAATAAAAGTTAAATCATTGCTTAGCAGTTTAAATCTATTTCTACTTGTCCAAAAAATAATGGTCTTTCTTTTCCACTTGCCTTTTGTTTTTCTTATATCCATATGACCATTTGTACATTCATTCAGAATATGTTTGCTAGAAATCCAGTATGTCTCAGGTACATACTATTCTACAAACTTTACCATATAAAGAAAAATCACCATTAACTTGTTTTAAAGTTGAATTTGATAGCCGTATTTATTTTACTTAAAAAACAAAACATTATGAAACACTAAGACTCCTTATGTAAACTTTAATTTTATGCATCAGCTTGACTGAGCTAAGGGGTGACCAGACCACTAAAACTAGTAAATTATTTCTAGGTGTTTCATGGAATTTCTCAGCTGCCATCACAGTGTAAGCCAACACCTCATAATAAATCTCCTTCTATATATATATCTCTCTATAGCCTATTGGTTCTGTTTCTCTGGAGAACTCTAACACATCTTTGGAATAGTTGAACTAATCAGAACCAGATGAATGAGGTCAGAATCAGTAAGCTATTTTCGTAGGAGTAGTGAGAAAATCAACCTCTTGCCAAACAAAGCTTATCATTTCAAATGAACAGCTTTCTGTACTTCTAAAGTTGTTCTTTCCTAAAACAAACGTTCAAAATCTCAAGGTTACAGGTTAATTGACCTTAGAATTTTTCATTTTTAATACTATGCAAAAGTATTAAAGTATTAAAAAGTATTAAATTTTTAGAAAAAAAATTCCTTAAGAAGAAAGATACAGAATAGGTATAGATTTCACTTAATTTGCAAGATAACTGCCATGTAAATATTTGATAGGCTTCATTACCTTTCTTTGTAAATGAAAGTAGTGGATAATCTATTGCTTTGCATGATCAAAAGCACTCATGTGAACAGCTTCTTAAACAGTATCATTAAGGTTTTATCACCAAATATTAGCTTGACATTTGTGGCCTCAGGTTTCAACTCTAATATTAATCAAAGTTGGATGAAAAATACTTGGGTCTTATAACATTATCTAACCCACAGAGGCGCCAACATACAAATATCTAAAAATATTACAAAGTAATTGGTTTGGCCAATAAGTGTTTAAAAAGACAGTGAAAGTACAAGGGCTAGAGAAATTTGGCATCCATGCATTGGTGGACTCAGAAAATTCTGCAATGAAAAAATGAAATTTTGTCTGGATCCAGGATAAATAATATTTTTCAGGAGAAAAATAACAGAGAGTCTATTAGTTTCCTAAGACTGTTGTAACAAGATACCACAGAGTGGGTGGTTTAAAACAGCAGAAACATACTGTCATATAGTTCCTAAGCTTATAAGTCCTAAGGCAAGGTACTGATAGGGTCATGCTCTCCCCCAGATCCTTTAGGGAAATATCCTTCCTGGACTCTTTCAACTTCTGCTAGTCCCTGGTTTGTGACAGCATAACTCCAGTCTCTGTCCTCAACTTCCCTTTGTTCTTTGGGAAAGAACAATTTTCAGAATTATGGAAGGGGAAGAAGCTCTGCCACTTATCAGAATCAGCTGAAAAGAGAAAACTCTAAATCAGAAGTTTGTGACAAGGGACAGCAATATGAATCATGACATCCTGTTCACTCTAAAAGAAGGGAGGGGTGCCTGGGTGGTACCCAGGTGGCACAGTCAGTTGAGCGTCTAACCCTTAGTTTCAAGCTCAGGCCATGATCTCACGGTCCTGAGATCGAGCCGCATGATGGGCTCCATGCTCAGCATGGAGGCCGGTGGGATTGTTTCTTTCCCTCTGCCCCTCCCAACTCATGCTTGCTCTCTCTCTGAAATAAACAAATCATAAATGAATGAATGAATGAATGAATGAATGAATTGAAACACACCTCCTGAATTGAGGAAAGAAGGTAACAAACTGCTGTTGAAACATTAGAAAATACCACTTTGGATAATGGCCAAATTCTTCACATTTACTATACTCTTTTAACCCCATCCAAGATTATTCTTGAGCAGGTATCTTCCCCTCATTGAGTGATCTCAAATCAAGACATGTAGTGATCAGAAAAGAACCCACAAAAGAATACCGATAGATGAAGAAAACACATTAGAATTATTATGATACAAAATTTCATATATGTAGCTCTCAAAACTCTGTTTCTGAGCATGATGCTCTCATAATGAGAAATCAACAAGAAAATTTTGGAATGCCAGTGTGAGATCAGTAAATTAAAGAGTTTCAAGTCACTACCTAGGTTGAGTGAAGGGGAAGAGGTGAATACTAAGGAAACAGAAACAGAATAAGCCAGGATGAAGAGGTGAGGAGTACTTAAAGTACAATAATATTAAAAATTATCTTTCATTTTCTAGTCACCTTCCAAAATGAAAATGTGATGTCATTTTCTAAACCAGTACATGTTGCTAGCTATCTACTGTACTTTGAACATTTAAAATTTATTTGTATGGTTTTTATTCTGGTTGTAATCTACTCTTTTCCTCTTTTACCTCTACCATTTTATCTGATTTGTTGACGTTCATAAATGTGCCATGAACTTCTGTGACTTCTACATTTACTTCATCTTGGTCTTTTTACAATTCTATTTAAAAAATCCTTCCTCAAACTTTTGATATTGTTATTGTTGATCTCCTTTAAGAACCACGTCAAATGTCACCTTCTCTGTGAACTTCCCTTTGGCAGACAAAAATGATTATTCTCTTATCCCTTTGTTTATGCTTCTATCAAAATACATGACATACTTAGAAATGATATTAATTACGGGCATTTGAATAATCAATATTTCTTCAACTAAAATTAGAATTCCAAGTACAATTCTAACAAGTTTTGGGTTAATTGTTATAGGAAAAAGGGAGGAGAGGGTGGGCTTGGCAGTTGTGAGAAGAGATTATATAAATTTAGTCTGTGAGGAGCTTAGACTTATTTGTGGAGATTCTTGGTTGAATGAGCCATTTCCAGAAAACATAACCTAAAGGTCATGGCAAACAAGAATAAATAGCAGAAAGGAGTAGGTTAATGACAGGGAAACTCAAGGACAGAAGTTACTCAGAACCTATGCCAGCAGCCTCTGTCAGAGTCTGTCTGCAGCCAAACATGGCCCCACTGCCATACTGGCATCTAGAAACTGGAAAGTTTAGGAGAAAAGATAAAAGACAAAAGCAAAGCAGGGATTCACAAATGACCAAATATCAAACTGATTACTAAGACAAGAATTCAAACCAAGGAAAACATGAGAGAAGAGTTATCAGAATTAAAATCACCATGAAAACATCAGACTTAGTACATGAGAGGTTTGATACCAAACTCCAAATATTTATGATAGAATTTTAACTCATTCCTACCTTAGTTCAGTAATTCTTAAAACTACATGATTATCAAAATGACTATTGTCTCTTAAATTACAAATCCCAAATCCCACTTCCAAAGACTTAGAATTAATAAGCCTACATTAAAAACAAACATATTAAAAAAACAGATATGGGAAGTCACTCTAATGTTTTCAGCCTGTTTGTTCTAGGCTGGAAACACGGCACAATCAGGGTCAACACATGCTTGCCTCTATTTCCCCTCTCAATTTATATAGAGCTTTTAATTTCATCAGTTTTTCTATTGAAAACCTTTCTTATTTGTAGTATGTCACCTGAATTCTTGTCAGTTTTGTCCCTTGGATAAGTTGCTTTATGTGGTGTTTTGTTTTCAAGGAAAGATTCCAAGTGCCTAAATATGTGCTTTCTTCCATTTTCCCAATTGCTCTTGGCCTCAAAACCCCATGCATAAGCAAGATAGTATTTTTTATTTTATTTTACTAGCATCAACAAGACTCTTCTGACTCGACATCTTCTATCCTCACATTTTTGTCAACAGATTCATCAAGAATATTTGCAATTAATATGCTTATGTTAGTGTTAATGGTACAGTTTCAGAACTATAATTAACACTTCAGTATATAATTAATACTAACATTTCAACCATATATTAGAGCTGACAAATTTCTGATTAAATGAATGAACTGAATAAGTATTCAGCAAACATTTACCTACAACATTACAGTTGACAAATTTCTGATTAAATGAACAAACTGAATAAGTATTCAACAAACATTTATCTACAACTACTGTCTGAAATACAGTAATTAGATGAAGATTGTGGGACAATGACAAATCAATTCCAAAGGCAAATTTACAATCTCTTGTAAATGAAAAAAGCTATAATGAAACCATGTTTAGATTTTAATAATTGTGAATACTAGCACATATGCTATATGCAGACCATATATAATGAGTTGTTTTATTATACCCAACTATATTTTAATGCAGGAGTAGGGCATTTCTTCTCTGTAAAGAGCCAAATAATTAAATGTTTTCAGATTTGTGGGCCATATTCTTTGTTGTAGCTATTCAAATTTGGCATTATAATGTGAAAGCAGCCATAAGTGAAATATAAAAAAATGGATGTGGTTGTGCTCCAATCTCTCAGTTCCATAGATTGTCTTTTCATTCTGTTAGTTTCTTTTGCTATGTAGAGGTTTTTAGTTTCACTTAGTCCCAGTTGTTTATTTTTGCATTTGTTGCTTATGCTTTTGGTATCATATCTGGGAAATTGTCAAGGAGCTTCCCCCCCCCCTTTTTTTTTCTTTCTAGGAATTTTATAGTTTTAGTTCTTATGTTTTAAGACTTAATCCAGGTCTCTGTGAACTGCGATAGCTCCTGCTGTGTGTCTGCTAATAATAGCCTCTGCTTTTCTTCCTTGTTCCTCGCTCTATACATCTTGGTTTTGCTGGTCCAGGTAGGGTGAAACCAAAGTGAGATCTTCATGCTGTGCCCCAAGAGGCTGAAGAAGGTGCTTGCTCTCCTTGCTTCTTCTTTCCTGGCAAGAGGAACTGTACTTGGGGAGTTCCTTCTTGGCACCCAACAGTCCTGGCTTGAGGGATGGTATGCTGCCTGCAAAATGAAGTTGCCTTTTTTTTTCTTCTGTGTGATTATTTCCGTTTTCTCCCATTGTATTGCTAAAACTTCCTAAGTGGACTCTAAAGGCCTCCCAGAGCTGTTTCCCTTAGTGGATAGTTGATCTTTGTTGGGGGACAGGGAAACTGGGTCTTTCCACATTGTCATTTTTTTTTGCAACTCTTCCACAAAATTTTAGGTGAGAGTATTTCATAAAGAAATGGTATTTAATGTCTAAATTATCAACTAATCAACTTTTTTTCTTTCTCATCATTATAACAAATATAACACTCTGTTCCTGGTTGTGCAACAGAATTTCAAAAAGTGAAATTCAGTTTGCTCAAATGTTCATAACCTGACTGTTTGTCTTCTTGCTATGTCCCTCAAAGAAAATAAAAACAAAACAAAAAAACAGAAACCAAACAAGCCTGGGATTTTGACTATAAGGACTCCTGAAGTCTCAGAGAAGAGCAATTAATATATTGAAAAGAAACAGAAGACCCAAATTAGGATGAAGGGACTTATATCCTATATTTGAAGGAACACACACGTTTCGTAGTTACGTATCTAGTTTCTTCTGCAGAAGGGATACTACCACCACTTCTGTAATATGTACCTTGTCTCCATTGTTAAAGACAAAATACAGAATGAAAGAATCATGAGAAAATATTCTCTTAGATTCACATATTACTAGTGTAATTTGAGGGTAGCTAAAACTGTGTATGAAGCTAAAATTCAGCTTTCACTGGTGGAAAATTCTCAAGTCCAGTCATTCAGCAATTATTTTTTGATTATCCCCTATTCTGGATACTCTATTAGAAACAAATAGATAATAGTCATATGTAAAAGCTATCATGACTTGAGAAGGGTCAAATATCTTCCACAACATTATATTCAAGTATATTTGGAGAACTGTGGTCTGTCATGTTGTTTTCAACACATTAAGTTTTAGAATAAGTATCATTTAGGGAAAAAATCCAAGTAATTACACTTGAATTACATCAAATTTTAAGTTGTCAGGTCACTGAGGAGTAGAGATACACGTTTGTGTGCCTGCTGTAATGATGTATTCTAGTTAAAGCTGCCAAAGGAGGTCTGTGAAGCTAAAAGGAACATAATTTCCACAACAGTATCATACAGTAAAGATCACAAGGTCTGGCATTAGAAGACCTAATTTGAAGCCAGCCTCTAACTGTCCTCAAAAATCCCTATCAGTGAAAACTTTGGGAATTTATATAATTTTGCGGTGCTTTCCTTTTTGTAAAATTAATGGTAATGATAATTCCATATAATATAATAATATATATTCATACATAGCCCATTGTAGACATGCAGTAGAGTAATTATTATTGCTTGTTAAAATTTCAAATATATTTAGTCCAACTAAATAGAAATACAGAATACACTTTTTTTATTTTTTTTAAAGATTTTTATTTATTTATTTGACAGGCAGAGATCACAATAGGCAGAGAGGCAGGCAGAAAGAGAAGGAGGGAAGCAGGCTCCCCGCTGAGCAGAGAGCCCCATGTGGGACTCGATCCCAGGACCCTGGGATCTTGACCTGAGCCGAAAGCAGAGGTTTTAACCCACTGAGCCACCCAGGCGCCCCAGAATACATGTTTTGGCCCTTAGATATTTAGGTTTTCTCAAGCGCAAGGTCAATTGCTATTATGATTTAGCTGTAGACGTTCTTGCAATTGTAACCCAGCTGTGTCATCTTTTTACAGGATTTAAAAGTAAAGTTTTTTACTTTGCCTTGCCATAGAAGTAAAGTTTTTGTTATCTTTGTATGACTTTTTTTCTCTCCTTCCTTTCTTTTTTCCCTCCTTTTGTCCTGTTTTCCTCTCTTCCCCTTCTTTCCTTCCTTTTTTGTTTCCAGTGGATTTATTACTATTAATAATGGTCTATTTCTTTTATTCTAGTCACTCTCAAAAATTATGTTCATGATTTGATGGATAATCTCTTCCAGAATTTATCAATCTTGGAATTTCAAAATAAATTTAGAACGAAAAATATAAAAATATACTATGTAAAAGTAGAAATGCTGATTTATGGATCTCTATTAAATTATCAAAAATACATGTTATGTTTTTAAAAAGATACATTATATTTTTAACTTTTGAAACTTAATATTTTAAATAGCATAAGTGTTTAAAACCTCTTATTGAAAGCTTTTGGTAGTTGAGACCCAATTTTAAATTGAGTAGCATATTCTTAAAAAATTATATAAACCACTAATAAAATAAACACATTGAGTAAGCAAAAATGCCTGCATCTCAATTAGATCTATTTTTAGGGGGAGGACGGGAATATCAGCTGCCTGTGCCATGATGATGCCAGCATGTCTCATGTGTTGGTATTGTCAGTCCTGCCTGTTCTTGTTTCAGAGTTCTCTGTATCCACGTCAAGGTACATATTTACTTATTAATTTCAATTTCAGATGCAGGTAAGTAAATAAAGTTTACTGAAGTTAAGTAAATTTTACTTCTTAGTTTATGACATTATCACTTTCGTCACAAGATTTTACTCAATTTATTAGTTTTTGTCCTTAATATTTCGCTGTTACTGCCATTCCTTACCTTCCATAAGCACACGATCTTCAGGTTTTGTTAAATTCCTACTTATTCCTATCATTCCTATATATTCCTATCATAAACTCCTATATATTCCTATCATCTCACTGAGAGGAAATCTAAAACAAAATGCCAAGATAAGGGGCGCCTGGGTGGCTCAGTGGGTTGAGCCTCTGCCTTCGGCTCAGGTCACGATCTCAGGGTCCTGGGATCAAGCCCCGCATCGGGCTCTCTGCTTAGCGGGGAGCCTGCTTCCCCCTCCCTCTCTCTGCCTGCCTCTCTGTCTCCTTGTGATCTCTGTCAAATAAATAAATAAAATCTTTAAAAAATAAATGCCAAGATAAAAATGGCATGCAGTGAAGGACTGTGACTGTCACTGTACTTCACAAAGGATCCCTTACTTGCAGTGATTTCCTCAAAACTAAAAACAATAGTGAAACAGTCAAATTGCAAGTATCACTACTTTCAAATGTTTTGCATTTACTATTTTAGGGCAATAGAAAAAAGTTAAAGCGTAAATCCTCTTTTCCAGAGATATATGTTTGAAATGGATTTTTCCCACAAGGTCGACATTATTGGCTGAAATTTCTTCCCAACCCGCATTACAGTCTATAAATTCAGATTTGTTTCAATGACAATATAGATGTGCAGGACTTTACAATGAGCTATTGAGGACCTGAGCCATTATTACATGATTTTAAGAGGCACAGAAAAACGTGACTGCTACTGATTTACTCCAACTGCCTCCATAAACCTCAAATCTGAATACAATAGAGATTACACAGAAGATGGAGAGGGACACAGAATAAGAAATAAGGATATTCTTCTATATTATATACACATTGATGGTAAATAAAAAAACAACAATGGAGACTCTCAGGCTTTTGACAGAATGTGAAAGTGTGGGTTTTCTTGAGATAGCAGAAGATGGGCAGGAGATGTGGAGCTGGGACTCCTACATACAACAGCATCCACTATAAACCATTGTCTTATAATCAAGTGACAAATGGAATCTTTGATACATGGAATCAGTTCTGTTTACATAATAAGCACAGCCTATTAAAAACAATAAATCCTGTTTTGTTTTGAAACTGCATTTTCCACAATGGTTTTTTTAAGAAATATATTCTAGTATTTTTGTTAATGGTGATGGCAGTACCGAAGTAACACTGTAACTCTGATAAGGTAAAAGACTTGAAGTAGTTACTCCAACTTCTTGAAAGCAAGCATTATGCCCTGAACTTGTTTTATATTAATGATGGCTCTTCCCAAGATGGCAGGCAAACTGGAGAACAGTAAGTCTCTATTACGCAATTACTGATAACAAGATCAATTTGTTTGCTTTGGATTAGTAACGACCTTCTCTTTGTATTCATAAACTCATGAGTATAAGTCACAGCTAAAAGATGACTTGATAAGAACTGAAGGATGGACTTAGCAAAAGTCAATTACCCCCAGGGAACAATAAAGAGACCATGCACTAAAACTGTACTGTACTGAAATATAGGACACTAAAATGAGAAATAAAAGTAAGAAAACTTAGAAAGTAAAGTACAATATAAGATTACAAGTATTTGCAGCCAGAGTTGTCCAAGTCCTAATGAGAAAGGCAGTAACTGGACATTCATCTAGTATCATAGGCAGTCCACAAGTCAGCAAAGTATGTGTGATAATGAAGCAGAGAAAGCAAAAAACAGTGTAACAGCTGAAGAAGAAAAAAAATCAGTGAATATTTTATGAGCCCATTAAAAACATGCCATTTCAAAATGGGAAGAATGGTATACTGAAGTCAAATGGAAAAGATATATGTTATTAGATATCTATGATACTAATCAGCATCATCAACAACATCATAGCTATATGTCATTGAGTATCTGACATGAGTCAAACACTATACTTGTATCAACTCCTCCAGGTAGCTATTATCTATAATTTACAGAATAGTAAATTAGGGCTATAATAGTCCCTAAAACCTTACTATGAGATCAAATAATTTTTCTTGAGTCACGTGGAACTAATCTCAAACCTTAGTTTTTCCATTTCATTCATCAATAGAATGACCTTGGGCAAATATTTTAACCTTTTAACTCCTCACTTAACTGTGACATATTATGTTACATCAGTTTTGTTTTTTTAAAAAATTGTACTTTATTTATTGTAGATCATTTACATCATTGATGCAGTATAGTACTTTACTCTTAAATAAAAGAACAGTTTGCTTACAAATTTTTAAATTTCATTGAATTAATTCCTGTTATGAGTTAATTCAACTTTGATATTTTATTTAGGGTTTGCATGCCACAGTCATTTCTTCCTCTTCCTAAACACTAAATATTTAACCTTAAACTCAAACTAGCACATCAATTCTACAAAGAGAGGTCTACAAACCAGTCTATTGGCTTAGGTATAGGACATAGTTGTTGGGTTCTCTATAGGATGATTTTTAAAAATATTTTAAAAATATTTTGGGTTAAAGCCTCTGCCTTCAGCTCGGGTCGTGGTCCCGGGGTCCTGGGGTCGAGCCCCGCATCGGGCTCTCTCCTTGGCGGGGAGCCTGCTTCCTCCTCTCTCTCTGCCTGTGTCTTTGCCTACTTGTGATCTCTGTCTGTCAAATAAATAAATAAATAAATATTTTGGTGATATTATCAAATTATAAAACTCTGGCAAAAGCAAAACACTATATGGTCTTACTTGTCCACGTCAAAGACTGAAGTCCAGCACATCTACAGCAATTAAAAAAAACCCCACAGAATATGCACATTGCACCTATGTACATCTCATTCCTAAAATAATGTTTGAGCATATAAAATACTCTCCAATTTTACACTTTTCCAACAAAGTGGATAATCACAAGCAATTTTAAATCACAATTTTTATCTTTTATTTGAGTGGTGGAATAAATAATTTAATTTTAAAGCAGATTTATCTTTCTGAATACACTCATCTTAGGTTAAAACTGTCTTCCAGTTTTTAAAAATATGATCAACTGAATAATAAGATCATGGTAATATTTAAAAGTACATAGAAACAGAAAAACAATCCTATTTCACCATTCCATGAGGTAGAATTAGAAAAGAAGTCCTTAGAAGTGGATATAATTGTTGAATCTTAAAAAAAAATTAAAAAAAAGAAAGAAAAAAAGAAAACTTATAGGATAGAATATAAACAACTTATAGAAGAAAGGGTTTAAATTCAGTTATTCATTCTAGTAACTATTACCTAGTTCAGGTAACTTTTATTACTCTTGATATTGCATCCATTCTTTTCAGCTTTTTGGATAGCAAAGAGATGATACAAGGGAGCAAACAGGTTCCCCTATTCCATTCATTATGGACAGTTTGTTTTTCTCCTTGGCAGCTTTTACAATGAAGAAAAAAAGGAGAAGACAAACTAGATCGCTCATTCAGTGAAATTTCTGTTTGTAATCATTCTACTTTTTTAGCAAATTTCCCCTTTGATCCAGCTTCAAAATACATGTTTATCCCGTCTTGCATTTTGGTTCTTTGTTATTCTGATTAATAGAGGGGTGCATGCTTTAAAGCTGTCTTCTGGAAATGAGTCTACCTATATTCTATGTATCACTGGCAGGTAGACCAAAGAGTTTTTCTACCAAATTATATTCCCAGCGGGAGTAGATGTAGACACTCTAGCAAACCCCGGGCATGATGACATCTGTATCTGTGAAAGAGACCAATCTGCATGCCATCTGGCACCAGAGACTTAAGCTACTGGAAGTCACACTGGAGACATTTTGGCTCTGGCAATCAGGATTACAGCTATGTGGTGAGTTAAATGCTCCACACAGAGCTCCTGACAGGAGTATTATAGCACTAAAAAAGACAAACTGGGTGGTATCATTGGGCTGGCTAGAATTATTGTAAAAAAAAAAAAAATGACATCAAAGTTGGGAATTTCTCTTTTTGTGAAAAATCCATCAGGGTCTATATGTCATAATAATTTGCAATATTAAAGTTCATCCTTCAAAAATAAGTTAGTTTTTAAAGTAAAGATATTAGTCTCAGACTTCATTAAAAAAAAAAAAAGGATAAGAATGTTCTTTCCAAGGTGCAGCATACTGTCTGTAAGTAACAGCTTGAGAGAAAATTACAGTCATTAGGGTACAATGGTAAAGAGTTTTTATTTCTATTTAATTCAAATTAAATCTGATTCAAAATACATGGGGAACAGGGTTGGTTACTGCCAGGGATGCTATTAAAGCTTCTGTTCAGCACCTCTGCAGTCTCTTTTTAAAAATGAGACTGACAGCATCATCCTCTCCACTGCCCTTCTGCTTGCTCCTTCACCTCGGCCTTAAACACAACTGCTTTGGGTTAGAAGTACAATCAAGGAGAGGAGATGAAGGGCAAGGGAAGGGAGGAATGAGTAGAAACACTTAAATATTATCACCTATCAGAGAATAAGCTTTAAAATTTCACTCACCATTTTTAAGACTGGGTTTATAAAAAGAAACCCTGCACTTGGTTTGTGATACCATCATTTTTAAAAAGAATTTAGGTATTTATGTAATGTCTTTTTTCTTACCATAACTTGCTCATGATGAAGTAATTTTCATATAAACATCCACCAACTTCTAATAAAATAATTAACTTATTTGTTTGAAATTTTGTTCCCAATAACTCAACTTAGTTTCTGCCCATGATAATTTGTTTAATTCTCTCCAGTTTTTGGCCCTACTGACCACAGAGATGTTATCTGTAGTAAAGCAGTCATTCTCCTTCCTTCCTTCCTTCATTTCTTCCTTCTTTCCCATATTACTATCTTTTTTTTTTTCCATTATCTTTCATTCCTGGAAGTACATTTTATTAGTTTCCCATGGCTGCTGTAATCACAAATGTAGTGATTTAAAATGACACAAACTTAAAACTAACAAAATTTGACCAACAGTTCTGGAGGTCAGAGGTCTTGAAAGCAACCTGTCAGCAGAGCTGTGCTCCTTTTGGAGGCTCTAGGGGAGAATCCATTCCTTTCTTGTTCCAGCTTCTAAAAGCTATCAACATCTCTTGATTCATGCCCCCCATCCCCAATAGTGGCACCACAATGGCCTCTGCTTCCACTGTCTCCCTCTTATAAGGACCCTTGTGATTACACTGGTCACAACTGGAAAATCCAAAATAATCTCTCAATCTCAAAATTCTTAATTTAGTCACATCTGCAGAGTGCTCTTTCCCTGTTCAGGTAACATATCCATAGATTCTGGGGATTAGACACACAACTTTGTAGGAACATTGTTTTACCTACCACATACATAGAGGGCACCAAATGATCATATGAGAAGGTAATAATTTCCACCAGTGTTAACTGCCATCTCAGATGTGACAGATGGTGTAATGGTGTTATAATCATCAGTATGAAAATAAAAGAAACCTCATTTAAAAGGGATTTGAGAGGCACTGAAGGGGAGCTCTCAGGTAAGTATTATTGCTGTAGCCTGCAACACCAGCAGGAAGAAAGAAGATAAGAATTATCTTGACAAGGGAGGACATTTTTCACATAGAAATTTTATCTCCTGCTTTTAGGAAAATATAAGAAGATCCTCCCATGTTCCGCAATAGCTCACCAACTACTGCTTGCAGCCAATAAGAAACTGCCACATCTCAAACTCTTAGTCTTCTCTAATGGCTTTTTATTTAAAACAAACCTCTCCAATTTCCTCCTAGAACCTAATAAAAACTGACCTTCCTTTTGTCTATTTGGACTTGCCTTTGGTTCACCATAGTTTGCATGTCCTGAATTGCAATTTCTCTGCTATTCCCAAATAAACTCATTTTGCTAGTAAAATAACTGGCTATTTTATTTTTAAGGTTGACATCAGCAATGTTCTCTCAGATGGAAGGAAATGGAAGGAAATCACTCATCTGCCTCTAGAGAGTCATTGATTCACTTATGTATGAGTCTTATTGAACAAATATCCTGAGGCAATGGAAGAAATAGTCTCCCTTCTCAAGAAGCTTAAAATCTACTATAAGTGAAATGGTATGCAAATAAATAATTATAAGAGAAGACAAAGTGGTTAGTGCCCTAAAGTTAAGTCAAATACATTAGCAAATGGGACAAACAGAACACTTCCAATCAAGCTTATTGGTGAAGGTTTTATTTTTATTTTTAAAAATTTTTTAAAAGACTTTATTTGAGATAGAGAAAAACTGTGCACGCATGAGCAGGGAGTGAGGCAGAGGGAGAGGGAGAAGCAGAGTCCCCACTGAGTGCAGAGCCTAATACAGGGTTGATCCTAGGACCCAGAGATTATGACCTGAGTTGAAGGCAGAAGCTTAACTGACTGAGCTACCCAGGAATCTCTTCTCTATATTTTTAAGTATAAAGCAAAATGGGCAAAGTACAATAAAATAAGCAAACATACTGTTCATGTCCTATTGTAGAGCTAAAGGAGATGCTTCCATAACTCAGTCATACTCAGGTGGTATCAATGTGTAACAGCATATTTTTATTTATTTATTTATCAAATACTTATATAGTTCTTACTTTGTTCCAGACATCATTCTACATATTTTTCAAATATTATTCACTTAATTTTTATTTTTATTTTTATTTTTTTTTTAAAGATTTTATTTATTTATTTGTCAGAGAGAGAGAGAGCGCGAGAGAGCGAAGCACAGGCAGACAGAGTGGCAGGCAGAGGGAGAAGCAGGCTCCCTGCCGAGCAAGGAGCCCGATGTGGGACTCGTTCCCCGGACGCTGGGATCATGACCTGAGCAGAAGGCAGCCGCTCAACCAACTGAGCCACCCAGGTGTCCCTTCACTTAATTTTTATAACACTACTTTGTGAAACACATTATTATCATTCCAATTTTACAGATGAGAAAGCTGAGGCACAAATAGGTTAAAAAATTAAATATAATCTCATATTTAGGAAGAAGTATGAACCCAGGCAGTCTGCTTCAGATTCCCTTTCTCAACCATTACACTAAGCTACTCCTAGAGTGAGCCATTAGGGCCAAACCCTCTCAAGTACTATATTAGAACATTTGTGCACAGAGAAGACAAGGAACATTCTGGGTGATAAAAGCAGCCTTATCTAAAAGAAGAAAAGCAAAGGACACAGCTGTTCAGGTGAATATCATAGCTCAGCTATCTAGAAGAGTATGAGATATGTAGCTGTATGTAATTTGGTGCCCACACATTTACAGATGAGCAAAATTCCAAACTATTGGACCATGTTAGTTATCTAAGAGCATCTTAAAACTTTCAAATTTCCTTAGTCTGAACCCTGAGGTGAGCACACATGTGAAGCCCATAGAATCATGGTTTGGGGAATTTTGATTTATTACCAATTATCTGTCAAATTATTTAGATTATTTCAAGTCTGAAAATCCCTCTCAATTCTTGCAATATATTTTTCTCATCATAAGAATTATTAAATTATGTATAACTTCATGATACCAAAGAGAAAACACTATAATGGTTAATAGCTTTAGAATCAGATATACATGAATTTGAATCACATCTCTGCTATTTGCCAGTTATGTGTAACATATTTGCCTCCTTGGGGTGCCTGGGGGGTGCGGTCAGCTGGGAGCTGGATCTTGGTTTCGGCTCAGGTTGGGATCTCAGGATCCTGGGATTGAGCTTTACTGGCTCCATGTTCAACATAGAATATGCTTGGGACACTCTCACCCTCTTCCCCTCACCCCAAAATAAATAGATAAATCTTTAAAAACGTTTAAAACATATTTGCCTCCTTAAGGCTTAGTTTTTTCATCTGTAAGATGTGGACAAAAACAATTACTTCTTCAAATGCTAATATAAATATTAAATTGAATAGTGTATATTGAAACAAATAGCACAGAATCTGGCACTTATTAATTGCTCATTAAATTTTAGCTACTATTACCACTATAGCTAATCATCTAATTTTTATACTGACATCATATGGAAAGGATTGAATTTTGATGTATTAAGAACAAAGCAAGGTGAAAATTTTCAATGTTTAAGAAAGCTTTTTTTTTTTTTTCAAAGATTTTATTTTCTTAAATTACAGAGAGAGACACAGTGAGAGAGGGAACACAAGCAGGTGGAGTGGGAAAGGCAGGATTCCCACCAAGCAGGGAGCTTGATGTGGGGCTCGATCTTGGGACCCTGGGATCATGACCTCAGCTGAAGGCAGACGCTTAATGACTGAGTCACCCAAGCATTCCCAAGAAAGCTTATTTTTGAACAATAGTAAAGGAGGCAGTAGAGTATAGCAGCAAGTAAAACAAATTTTTGAATAAGATACAGTAGGTTGGAATTCTAGCTTCGGGACTTACCATACTTATAGCTGTGTGGCTCTGAATATGTCAATTGGGTTTCTGAGTCTATTTTTGGTACTCAAATAAAATAATATGAATAATACCATAATTCAATAAATTACATATATGAAAAATTAATACATTTCTAGAAACATAGTAGATATTAAATACAAACTTCGTGTTTAACAATTCTAATTGGACTCCTATTAGTTCTTTCTAAATATTATTTCTGATATAATCTTCAAGTGATAACAGAAAGGTAGAAGAATAGGAAATTATTGGCACATCAATGTTTGATTAAGAATTTACTAACAATTTCAAGATAAAATATTATTTAGTTATTTTATATTAGGCCACAATAATTTTTGACAAAAACAAATGATATCTTATGGGTTTTTTTTTTTTTCACTATATAGGTTTTTGCCTAAATTAACCCATTTGATTTTGATAAAAGCAAACTGATCATCGTTTGAGGACAGCTGCGTTTCCAAAAAAGTACAGACTAAAAGCAGTATAGTATCCAATTTTGGTGAAACTGGATTTTAAAAATTTATTTACACAGTCTAATTAATAGTTGCTGACTGAATCAAAGAAGTCAGTTTAGAAAATTTAGTACATTCCCTGACATCTGTTCCTGGGTCATTATTTACTGAATCTGCACTTTTACAGCAGGAGGGGCAATTATTATAAAGTTAATTGATAAACTAAGCATTTCCACCAGCAGGAAAGAGCTGATTTTACAACTGCAAATGGTTCTGAAAAATTTAAAGAACATATTCAGACAGTCTTAGATTTATATACAGATCTCCCTCGACTTACGATGGAGGTCACATCTAAGTAAACCCATCACCAATTGAAAATGTTATAAATAAAAAATGCATTTAAGGCACCTAACCTAGCAAACATCATGGCTTAGCCTAGCCTACCTTAAGCTCAGAACACTTGCATTAGCCTACTAGTTGGGAAAAATCATCTAACACAAAACCTCTTTTATAATGAAATGTTGACTATTTCACATAATTTATTGAATACTGTGCTAAAAGTGAGAAACAAAGTGGTTGTTAAGGGTACAGAATAGATCTAAGTGTAACTGTTATTTACCTCCTGATCGCATGGCTGACTGGGAGCTGTGGCTGCCACCATCCAGCATTAAGAAAGGACTGTCCCATACATCACTAGCACAGGAAAAGGTCAAAATTCAAAGTACAGTTTATACTGGATGCTTAACTGTTTTGAATCATTATGAAGACAAACAAATCATAAGTTGAATTATTGTAAGTTGGGGATCATCTATATACAGCTTCCCTAATACCAATAATTTTGAAAAAAAAAAAAGCAAGAAAAAAAGAAAGAAAATTGACTAGCACTTACTGAGAATTTTTAGTGCCAAGCACTTTACAAATACCATGTTTAACTGACAAATTGAAACTTACGGGTAGATAGTTTAACCCTAACCCTTATTTTTCAGGTGAGGTTTATCTGAGTTAAGAAATTTTGCTCAAATCATATCATTAAGAAATGGCAGATTTGGGACTTGAATTCAGGTATGGCCACTTCTAAATCTCATATTTGTTAACTACTTTATTTTTAATATTTTTACAGACAATCACAGAAAATAATAACTCTTAAAGATAATCAGAGGAAATATCTGCTCTAGAATGCTGTCTATGTATATTACTTTTATCTTCCAAAGCATATCATACAATGTTTCTTACTTCTATCTTTGCCACCTTCTTCATCATTAGGATTCCCTCTTCAGTGTTGTAGGCTGGGCTCCTGGACTCCTCTTTACTCCCCAGCCCCTTAACCATAGCAGACCCATTCCATTTATGCTCTTGCCTGATTCCATTTACTCTTTATTGCTTCACTGTTGTCTTGAATGTCTGGAGAAAGGTGTCCTGGGAGAGAAGATTGGAGTGGGTAATTCTCACTTTCTCCATTGCAGGCCCCAACACACTAAGTTTGAATCTCACACAGCAACTTTGATAAAATGATTAATATGTTCAGCCTGAGCTTTCTGTGAAAAATAGATTAAAAACTAAATTTATTTCATATGTTTATATACTCAAAAAAAATCTTTGCTTTTGCATCAATTCTTAATCACTTTTAAGTTTAATTCCAAGAGATAACTATAGTAGTATCAAAGGGGGATTTTAAAATTCTATCCAGAATCTCACTATTGAATAAAAATGTATTCATAACATATGGATGAGAAGTTTCATTGTCAGCCTAGCCTCAAGTTAGCTACTAATCCTGAAACAAATGGATTAATCTTTTTTAATTTCTATATTTTTATCAGTAGAGTGAGGTATTTTTGCAACAGAAGAATTCAGTAGTCTTCCATTCCTTAAATTTGATATATCTAGAATAAGTCAATTTTTCAGGACAGAGTAGAAAACAACTACCAGAGAAAAAAATAAAAAACTAAAACAAAACAGAACAAAGAAAAGATCTGCAAATAAAACCAGAAAGAACAAAATAAAAATGTTCAGATTCAGATCATGGCTGTACCACAAATAATCTCCAAACTTTGTAAAAGAAACAAAAAACTTACCAGATTCAACCATATATTCAAAACTCATTGAATATAGTAGCTGGAAACCAACTAAGCATTGAACAATAGATTAGACCAGCAGTTCTCAACTGGGGGCTATTTAAAACTCCAGGGACATCTGGCAATGTCTTGAGACATTTTGGGGGTGCCACTACTGAGAATGAGAATGCTAATAAAATCTAGTGGATAGAGCCCAGGTTGCTGCTAAACATTTGACAATGCACAGGGTAGTTCCTCCCCATTAAAAAGGAATTACACATCTGCAAATATCAATAGTGCCAAGGTCGAGAAATCGTGAACTACATTAAGGTAAAACACAAAAGCAGACAGTTTACAAAAAAGAGTTGAACCTCTACCAGCCAGTGCAATGCAATAAAACCAACCAAGGGCTACAACAAGGTAAAAGGCTACTGTTATTATTTTAAATTATACTTTTCTTAGATTGATATAAATTAGTTTATGCATATATTTTTACATCAAACTGGACTTATCAAACACTTCCATTTCCTCATGCCTGTCAACTATTTATAGGCATGGTCTCAGTAGATATTTTGTCATGAGAGATCAATAATTAAGTAAGTGGTGGTGGCAGGATGAAATGAGAGAAAATAAATTGAACTGTGTGTGGAGGGATCTATGTGGGGAAATAAAAAGGAAAAAGAAACAAATTAAATACTAATCAACTGAGGTAAGCAGTATGAGAGGCATTGACATTTCAAACAGAAAGAATTGGAAATCTCCTAGTTTGGTTCTTATGTAAGTTTATTATTATTAAGTTGCTACTACGTGTCCAAATATTTACATGTATCTTTGGGCCAAGAGTAAATTATTTTTATTATGAGCATAAACATTAAATCAGCTATTATGTTTTTGTGTACAATTTTTAATTTATCTACCTGTAACATGGTGCTAATAATATCATGTACTTCATAGGGTTTTGAGGATTAAAATTATATAACATACAAAAGGTATGCATTATAATTTATTATAATTAAGTATTAAGCATTGTAAGTTTAAACAATGATGTTGATTATGATGTCCTATGAGGTTGTGGTACAAATGACATTAAGGTGAACAGAAATGGCCAGGAGAAAGAATGAGTCAAATATGGTCAGGAAAAGCATGATATATGAAACAGAAATTGGATTAGTCTAGAGAATAGATGGTTATGACAAGATAAATATGATATCAAAATTGAATCAAGTCCAGAAGTTTTCTAGGAAAGGTTATTAGTTGCTTACTAAAGGACTAAGACCTCAGAGATTACATAATTATAAATTTCATGAGCAAGAAACTCAAGGACAACTGTAAAATAAAAAATGTGAGTTTCCTTTATCCTCCCATTGCAACCTCTGCAAACCTATGTAGTAGGGGATTAAAACACACCTGGTTTACCTTGTTGCTGATTAAAGAACCATTAAGGGAGCCAATGTATTCCCATAGCACAATTATTTATAGAGCTAGAGGGATTATTATTGGATCCTACCTGCAGGGTAAGGATGCTCACTCTCATTCTAGAATTACTAGAGGCAAAACAATACTGAGACATGGGATGCCAGAGAAAGAACAGGGCCCTAGATTATAAAAGAAAGGTAAAATAAATTGTTGTATAATTATTAAAATATTTTTCTATTATGTGATTTTAAAAGGAATTCATATGTATATCAGCAGGGGATATCTGGGAACTCTGTACTTCCTGTTAAATTTTCATATGAACTGCTATAAAATAAAGGTATAAAAGTACAAAGTTAAAAAGGTATAAGAATAAAGTCTATTTAAGAAAGTGAACTAGTGGGGCACCTGGGTGGCTCAGTGGGTTAAGCCTCTGCCTTCGGCTCAGGTCATGATCCCGGGATCTTGGGATCGAGCCCCACATCAGGCTCTCTGCTCAGTGGGGAGCCTGCTTCCTCCCCTCTCTCTGCCTGCTTGTGATCTCTGTCTGTCAAATAAATAAATGAAGCCTTAAAAAAAAAAAAAGAAAGTGAACTAGTATGACATGTATCTATTTATCTGAGAAGTCACTTAGGAAATTGTTTTATTTATTATTTTAGTTTTTTTTTTTTAAGAAATCTGTATACACAACATGGGATTTGAACCCACAACCCCAAGACTGCATGTTCCATCAACTGAGCCAGCCAGGTGCTCCAGAAGTTGTTCTCTTTAATTCTAGAAGAAAAAGTAAATTATCTGTCCCATTCATAACTTAAAATTATCATTGTATTATATGTCTACTATATGACATAAATTCTACATAGCTTATCCTTAACTTTCACAAAAACCTTGAAATATTGCTAGTATTTCCATTTACAGATGAAAACCTGTGGATTAAATAGGTTATCTTGTCAAAGTTCACATTATTACTATATGTTAGACCTATAATTATAACTGAGGTCTCCCAAATGCCTTTAATAATTTCCACTAGACTGTATTACCTTAATTGTGTCCAATTAATACATCATTTTCTTCAGAAGATGGCAGCAACAGATTCATATAGAAAGAGAAGACTATTTCCATCTTTTTTCAATACCTGAAGAACAGACTAAAGAAAAAGCTCCCTAAGTTAATAAAGTTGAAATTATACTAGTATTTTTAATGGAATTTTATTTTATTTTTTTTCAGCCATTTAAAAATGTGAAAAACTTTCTTAGCTCAAAGGCTGTGCAAAAACAGGTGGTGAGCTTGGCACAAGCATTATGGTTTTCCCACCCCCGAATTAAAATATTATGCCAGTACTGACAGTTCTTTAATCCCTCTTAGAGTTTATTTTTTCAAATAATTTACTAAGTTGAAATTCATATGACATAAAATTAATCATTTTAAAGTGGACAGTTCAGTGGCAGTTAGTATATACATGATGTTGTGCAACCACCACCCCTATATAGTTCTAAAATATTTCCATTATTCTAAAGTGAAACCTCTTACCCATCAAGTGATTTCTCCCAATTACCCCTCCCCAGTCCCTGCCAGCCATCAATTTGTGTTCTATCTGTATAAATTTTTCTATTCTGAATAGTGCATTATAAGGAGAATCGTACAATATCTGACATTTTGTGTCTGGCTTCTTTCACTTTGCAAAACGTTTTCAAGATTCATCCATACTGTAGAATGTATCTGAATTTCAGGGTTTTTATGGCTGAAAAATACTCATTTGTATGTTTATCTATATATTATTTATCTATTCATCAGCTGATGGACACTTGGGCTGTTTTTCCCTCTTGGCTATTGTGAATATTACTGCTACAAACATGCACTTACATTTACTTGTTTGAGTACCTGTTTTCAATTATATTTGGTATATACCTAGGAGTGGAATTGCAGGGTGAAGTGGTAGTTCTAAGTTTAACTTCTGCGGGAACCATTAGACTTTTTCAAACAGCTGAACCATTTTCAATTTCCACCAGCAACATACAAAGGCTCTAATTTCTCCACATGCTCATCAACAGTTGTTATCTTCCATTTTTATAATTATTGCATACTAGTGAGTGTGAAATGATACCTCATTTCGGTTTTGATTTGCATTTCTCTAATAACTAATGATGTTGAGCATATTTTCACTTAATTCATAAACATCTTATTTGGAAAAGTGTCTATTCAAGTCTTTTGCCCATTTTTTAATTGGGTAGTTTGTCTTTTTGTTGTTCTAAGTGTTCTTTATATATTTAGGATACTTGTCCTTTAACAGATATGTGAATTGATAATGTTTTCTTTTATTCTGAAGACTGTCTCTTCAATTGTTTGATAATGTCATTTGATGTGCAAAGGTTTTAACTTTAATGAAGTCTAATGTGTCTATTTTGTCTTTTATTTTTCATGCTTTTGGCGTTCTACCTAATGGAATCCATTGTCAAGTCCAAGATCATGAGGATTTACCCCTATATTTTCTTCAAAGAGTTTTATGGATTTAGCTTTGATATTTAGGTCTTTGATCCATTTTGAGTTAATTTTTGTGTATTGAATGAAGTAGGAATTTAACTTCATTTTTTTTTTAAGATTTTATTTATTTGTCAGAGAGAGACAGAGAGAGAATGAGCGAGCACAGGCAGACAGAGTGGCAGGCAGAGGCAGAGGGAGAAGCAGGCTCCCTGGCGAGCAAGGAGCCCAACGTGGGACTCGATTCCAGGACCTGGGATCATAACCTGAGCCGAAGGCAGTCGCTTAACCAACTGAGCCACCCAGGTATCCCTTAACTTCATTCTTATGCATGTGAATATCCAGTTGTCCCAGAAGCATTGATGAAGAGACTACTCTTTCCCTATCAAACAGTCTTCTCATCCTTGTCAAAAAAATTAATTGATTGACCATAAATGTATGGGTTTATACCTGTAATCTCAATTCTATTCCATTGGTCTACATGTCTACATCACATTGTTTTGATTACTGTAAATTTGTAGTGAGTTGTTTGTAGTGTTGTTGTTTAAAGCTAAAGTCAGGGGTGCCAAAGTGGCCCAGTCCATTAAGTGTTTGCCTTTGGCTCAGGTTGTGGTCCTGGAGTCCTGGGATTGAGCCTCACGGGAGGCTTGCTGCTCAGTGGAGAGCCTGCTTCTCTCTCTGCCTCCCCTACCTCCTGCTTGTGTTCTCTCCCTCTCTCTCTCTCTTTTTCTCTCACTCTCAGTCTATCTCAAATAAATAAGATCTTTAAAAAAATAAAACTAAAGTCATTTGGAATAGTTACTAAATATATTCCAAATTGTTGTTGCAAACAGTTGATTCCTTACCATGCGTGGTCACTGAAGGCTCTGGGTTTGTTGTTGTTGTTTTTTTTTTTGTTTTGTTTTGTTTTGTTTAGCTTGTGTCAGCTATTATTTTTACAGACATTTCCTTGAATGCTGGGAGATATAAACAAACACAAACACAAAATCAAATTACCTCCACCAGTCTTTGCAGAATGGCTTTATATTGGGGCAGTCCTTTAGCACATAGGCAAACCGTTTATAACTCTGCTTAGTCTTCATTTCTTACTTGCACTGAAACTATAGATAAGCCAGAGGTGAAGGCTTAGGGTCTTCTCAGGTCTTTTGTAAGTATGTGTCCTAGGCATGCACAGATCTTTCTAAATTCTTCAGTATATATATGATTTTCGAATGCCCTATTTTTCCAAAGAAACTCCATCCAATTATTCCTTCTAGGCTTGAGATGGTCTATTATAGGTCTCAGCTGTATCTTTTGCCCCAGGAGGCTGTGGATTTTTTGTGCATCTGAAAATTTTTTCAAGCAATGTCTGCCACTTTTATACCTGAGTAAATTCCATATTGGGTGGTACAGAGATGAGTATCTTACATTAGTCCTTCAGGTATCCCTGCCAGTAGATTAGAATGGACAAACACAATAATCTATGAATAAGCCTTTTTTGCTTTTTTCCAAAAACAGGGACCAGAGTCCAAAACTGGGAATGTAGGACACGATTTTTAAGATCATTGATGAACTATGCAGGGGATGGAGTATCAGCAAGTAAAAACACCATAAACTTTCTTGGTGTCTTCTAAATTGTCTTTTCTTGTCCACTATTATCTTGGATAACATAAATCTTTGATGTCTTTTCAGAGTTCTAAAAAACTTGATTTTGACCATTACTGCATAGTTTTCTATGTTTCTGTGGAGGACATAGTTTCAAGGAGCTGCTTATTCTGCCATTTTGCTGGCATCATTCTTCTAGACTCAGTGTTTTGAAAATAATTTCTTATATATTGTAAGCTTATATATTGTAAGCTGTAAAATTATATCATTTCTTTTTTTTATTGTCTTCAAATTCTCTTTAGAGCTGGTAACAATATATAATACTAATTGATTCTTTATCATATTTACTAATATAGATGACATTAACATAATTATGTTCTAACCAAACAATAACCAAATAATATTAAACATGACCCAACTTTCAGTACAATTCTGTTTATGAAATAACTTTTCAGTTTTAGATTTTGAATAAACTACTATCATTTTAATGCTCAGTCTGCTTTTTCTATGTTATTCAATTATAGTACAAAGAACATACTAGAAAATAATTTTCTTCATATTTAATCATTTTTCCAAGCATGATCATCTCTGACCTCCAGTTGTTTATAAAGATTATTAAAAAGCCTTTATTATTTATGTCTCCTAAGAATAAGAGCTGCTTTAAATGAAACAAACATAAAGACACATGAAAAATATATGATGTTTATGTGTTAATCCAGATATGACTTAATTCATTTGAATGTTTATAAATGACATGGTCTTTTCAACCACATCTAAATGTTCTTATATCAAAAGTTCTAATCAGTCATTTGAATGACTGATCTGCCACAGCTCAAATCAATTCTCCAACTAGTGGGAAAGTGGCACAGAGAGCTTAGAGAATAGCAGTGCCTATGGCCATGTTAAGGCAGCACATCTTGGGACAAGTGGTTGAGAGAAAGACTAATAAACTTCTCTTTCACAGAAGTAAATATATCAGCATGAACAAAGAATAGCAAAGTCATTTGTTTCTGTAAGCAATTACAACTGTAATGTGTTGTGAGATTTCAAGTTCACAAAGTTAGAGTATTCAATATTGAGTTTGGTAGATAGAATGGTAGCTCCAAAATGTTCTTTTTGGTTTTGGCTCAAAATTAGAATAAAACTCTAAGAGCTAATTTGTATGCAGATGAATGTTCCATGAAAAGTGTATGACACTTACAAATATTTTTACCCTTTTATTTTGATATTGTACTTTTGATTTCATATTTTCAAGAAATTTTCTGAGAAATTTTGTTATAGTAAAAAGCCACTGATTGTTATGGGGGATATTACCACTTTCTTCTGCCTCATGTCACTCAAAAGTATTCTTGACCTTCCTAATTATTTAAACAAGAAATTAAATTTTTATGGATTTATGTACATATTTATACATATATATTAGGGTTTTAATCTATATTTAGTGGTTTGAATAAAAAGAATTTTAATTTTTATAAAGTTTGAGAAGATACCAAGACTACTATTTCATTTCTCATTTCCAACAGTGTTAACTTTCTCTATTTAAGACCTTATAAAATAGTCACAGATTTGCATACTTCCCAATTCTATGTGTCCATGAATACAGAGTGACCCATGTTAAGTGGGAGGTAAGTGATGGAATATCTGTCAAAGGCAGCTGTTGTGCTTCATGATGGAAAACATCATTTTCTATAATACTGGAGGAAACTTCTTAACAGACTGATAACTTGAACTATTTTGAGAAGGCCAAAGTGTGCCTGGGCCTTCATTCTTACATATGTGAGGTTCTCAGAGATGGATGCAGGTACATGCTATTTGATTGTAATTGGTAGTTAGATATCCAGTGTAGAACGTAAACTGTCCTTAGGAATTGGTAGCTTCAAAAGTGTGATTCGAGGATAATAGGATCTCATAAAGCCTTGTCTCTACAGCTGTTTTTTCTGTGCTTTAATAACTCCAGCTGACTATACAAAGGTTTTGAGATACCCTGAAGTAAAATATTAATTATATTTACATTTAATATAAGTATATAAGTATTAATATAAAACATTTATCTTATTTATATGGAAAAAAATACCTCAAAGAAGCACAACCCAAGATCTGGATAAGTTTAGTAAATTGCTCTAGAAAAGAGTTGGGAAACAAAATGATGTACATAAGGCTTACTTTTTTCTAGGATGACAAGTTTAGCTCAAATAGTGCTTTCAAAAAGTAGGATTTAGAAACAAGAAAACTAGTGAGCAAAGGTATGAGGAGAAAGAGCATAGTGCAGAAAAACAACTGTAACACAAAAACAAAACATAAGAGAACTTTAACATTTTTAAAGTTCAAAATCCATGGAAAAACAAGAACTCGTCCCTTCCCAATTCTCTGAATTTTCCTCCTTCCACTAACTGCATGGTTATGGTATGGTACTGGCACAAAAACAGACATATAGATCAATGGAAGAGAATATAGAACAAATGTAGTGAAGGGGCACCTGCACCCCGATGTTTCTAGCAGCAATGTCCATAATAGCCAAACCATGCAAAGAGCCCAGATGTCTATCAACTATCAACTGATGAATGGATAAAGAAAATGTGATATATATATATATATATATATATATATACACACATATACATATATATAATATATGACAATATTACTCAGCCATTAAAAAAATTAAATCTTGTCATTTGCAACAACATGGATGGGACTAGAGGATATTAGGCTAAGTGAAATAAGTCAGTCAGAGAAAGACAATTATCATATGATCTCACTGATATGCAGAATTTAAGAAACAAAACAGAAGATCATAGGGGAAGAGAGGAAAAAAATAAAACAAGATGAAACCAAAGAGGGAGATAAATCATAAGAGACTTAACTATAGGCAACAAACTGAGGGTTGCTGGAGGGGAGGGAGGTGGAGGGATGGGGTAACTGGTTGATGGACATTAAGGAGTGCATATGATGTAATGAGCACTGGGTATTATATAAGACTGATGTATCACTGAACTCTACCTCTGAAACCAATAATATATTATATGTTAATAAAAAAAAGAAAACACAAAACACAAATCCTTTGCAGCTGATTTTAATTTGTGTAGGCAACACACTGCTATTTTAAGAAACTAGGATGAAATATAATGGCAATGAAGTAGAATTAATACATTTGTAAGTATGAATCAAATTGTTCCCCAAACAAAGTCCACCGATATAATAAATCTACATTTATAGTTTCATGATTGGTAGTTTCATGAGTGTCAAGTGGATTCATAAAAAATATCAATTTAGGGCGCCTGGGTGGCTCAGTGGGTTAAGCCACTGCCTTCGGCTCAGGTCATGATCTCAGGGTCCTGGGATCGAGTCCTGAATCGGGCTCTCTGCTCAGCAGGGAGCCTGCTTCCCTTTCTCTCTCTCTCTCACTGCCTGCCTCTCTGTCTACTGTGAGCTCTCTCTGTCAAATAAATAAATAAAATATTTAAAAAATATCAATTTAAACTTATTCTATCTCACTTGCCAATCATAGACTAATACATTGTAGTTTAATTATATTCCTCATGGAATATATAGTAGGTCATAGCTGTGATGGTAACACTTCATGTCCATTGCACTAACCAACAGCTATGAATTTTTTTAAAAAATGCAGGGCTGTAGAAAACAATGAGATTCTAATCCTGACTCTTTTATTAACTCTTTACACAATTAACTTAACCCACTAACCACAAAATATTTCTTTTGTGGTCCTTGCCTTTTCAAAGACTTCATAGGTCCACAGTGAACTGAATGACATGAGGGCAATACAGTCATATTTTCATGAATTGCAACAGAATACTGATTTTTATCTTTCTAATATTTGCTTTGAAACAGCCTCTATTTTATGAAACATTAGTGATGATAAAGTAGGATTGTTTTTGTTATTCATGTGTTTTCTTGATACAATTTTAAAAATGTGTCAATATTATGTTAGTTTCTCTTCTACATTCACAAATATTTGTTCACCTTTATATATACATAAGCATTTTATAAACATATGCACACACATACAACTATATGTTTATGTATATACGGTTTGTTACATGTTTTTGTTATGTGTGTGTGTGTGTGTGTGTGTATGTGTTTGGTCAACCTCAATTTCTTCCCACAAATATCTTATGACATCTTTTCACCCTCTTTTTGTAAATAAGGAAATTTCTGTTTGGTTTACTAACTCATTTTGGATTTCACTACCTCTACTTTTATGTTCAGTGTTCCTTACGTCAACTACATCTATCCCGACTTACGGCAAAAAGCTTTAGTGATACTATGATGATTAATATTTTTTTAAGCTTTAAGACTTTGGAATTCTACAGAGACATTCGCTAGAATAACAGATTTTATTCTCAAGCACCAATTATCCATTTTCATGGGTTGCAGAAATAACTTAATGATTGATCCCTTCCAGCATATCAATTTCCCTTCTAGCAACATGAATTTTAAAAGGTCAACACTATTCTTGTGAAACAACAGAAGTGCCAGGTGAACCATATAAATATAGTGGATCTTAACAAAAAAAATTTTCAGTCTCAAGTTTCCAAGGTTTTTCCTTTGTTTGGTTTAATTCTGCTCGTATATTTGGATCCCTTTGAAGTTTGAGTTGGGAGAATTGATTCTGTAAACCCAACAGGAGAATGACCAGGTCAACTGCATCCAGAGATGCCTATCCCTCATTTCTTCCCTGTGCCCAAACTCAGGCAGTGAATAATCACAATATAATTGGATGACCAGGTTTTGCAAAACTGCAACCCTCAGATGATGTCAGTATATCCAACAATTTCTACAGCTACTTCAGAAACACCAATCAACATGAAATGTAAATACTTGAACAAACCTAAATGACTAGAAAATATCTATGGCATATATTGCATTGTGTTACATCATCAAGGAAGAGATGCACAAAAAATACAGTTCATAGGGGCGCCTGGATGGCTCAGTGGGTTAAGCCGCTGCCTTCGGCTCAGGTCATGATCTCAGGGTCCTGGGATCGAGTCCCGCATCGGGCTCTCTGCTCAGCGGGGAGCCTGCTTCCCTCTCTCTCTCTCTGCCTGCCTCTCTGTCTACTGTGATCTCTCTCTGTCAAATAAATAAATAAATAAATAAATCTTTAAAAAAAATACAGTTCATAGAAAATTCAGCTATGTCTCTGAAGGTTAAGCAATGACTTGCTATTTTGTTATTTGATATGCTTCTCTTCTCATAAATTTCAAAACGCAGCTATTTACAATCCTTCTAATCTGATGGGGTGCAGTGAAGTGTGACTTTGAAATATTGTCAGTTTCAACAAATGCATAAACAGATAAGTTAATATTTATTGATACTGAGAGCATCAGTAGCTTGCTATGGGCGTGCACATATTTCCGCAAATTATAAAAGGCAGCAAAAAGGTCATATATATAGTCAAAAACATTCCATACACGTTACCCAGCTCATATTATTGTTGAACATCTCTACCTCATGCTACTTTGCTACTTGTCTTGTTTTATGTTTTACATGGCACTCTTAAGGATAAAATAAATGATTTCTAATCAGGACTTCTGAACTCCTGAGAAGTAAAGTAACTGAAAAATAAAACAGTGTTAGAAAAAAAAAATGGCACTATTGGAATTTGCCTTGTTGGTAGTTTAATGATGACCATAAATTCTTTTGTTATTCTTCCCTATGAGAGGTGCAGTTTAATTCCAAAGTGGCCTTAATGACTTGCCTGGGCAATATAGTCAGACAATGTGATGACATGACAAGATGATGTTCTCAGATTCCTGACTGGGTCATAAAAAGCCTTGTATCTGAATCTCTAGGAACACTTGTTCTGGAGAAAGCTAACAATCACCTAAGAAGACTGAAAACTTTAGGTTGAGAAGCCAAGGCATGTGAAAAGAGACCATGGATAGTGTGATGTCAGAAGAAGAACAAGAAAAAAAAAAAAGATGAGTAAGGAGGCACATCTTCAAAGTGCCAGATATGTGAGCGAAGAAGTCATCTTTGAAGCAGAAACTCCAGCCTATCCACTCTGTATGTCACATAGATCAGTGATCAAACCACCAGCTGAGCCCTTCCCCAATTCTGGATCCATGAATTTGTTAGCAAGATTAAATGATTATTTTAAGGTACTAGCAGTTTGTTTTGTAGGTAACCAGAACAGGGTTCATAATTCTAAATCCTTATTTGGGTTTCATCTTTGTCTTGCAAACCTGCTAATCCTACAGGAGTTTATAAAGTCAGAGCAAAAGAGTGTTTAATGTTCATGTTCTTCAACACTTTGTAGATAATAAAAATGAGATCCAGACCAGTGAAGTGACTTAACCAGGTCCACACATTTGGTGACTACCAGAGCTGGATCTAAAACCACAGATTCCTGGATCTGGCAGACTTTTTCCTGTTCACCCTGCAGGATATCAAATTATTTCTTAAAAAAAAAAAAAAAAGATCCAGAATTTTAATGTCTTTTTTCTTCTGAGAAGTTCCTGAGAAAACATGTGCAGATCTGGAATAACTTTTTTTTTTTTTAAATGATGGGAACTGAATTGATAAAGTTATATCAACCAGGATGAAAGTATAAAGTTTTCATAGTACTTTATTTTTATTTTAGAATCACTAGATTTATATCAAAATATTTGGTTATTTTGAAGCAAATTATATGCGGGATAATTTTTTTTAAAGATTTTATTTATTTATTTGAGAAAGAGACAGTGAGAGAGAGCAGGAGAGGCGAGAAGGTTAGAGGGAGAAGCAGACTCCCCGTGGAGCTGGGAGCCCAATACGGGACTCGATCCCGGAACTCCAGGATCATGACCTGAGCCGAAGGCAGTCATTTAACCAACTGAGCCACCCAGGCGCCCCTGCAGGATAATTTTTATAATTAGTGTTTAATAATAGAATAGGTGATATTTGAGATGTGAAGAGGGGAAATAGCAAATTATCTGTATGGAGGCACAGATGACTTTTTGGAGAAAGAAATACAACTAAGTTTAATAAAAGATCACCAGAAGATAGATGAGAGTGGTCTTGGGGCATCCTTATCCTATTTGTCCTCTTATCACTTATGTGGTTCCAACTAGAGACCTCTAACTTCAAAAATGGGTTTCTGAAACATCTCATAAAAGGCACCTTCTTCCCATTTCCATATGGCCCAGTATGTTCCCAGCATATTTCCATATGCTCTAGTATTTTGCCAGTCACTCTGTTTTCTGCCAAGTATCCCATCCATCTTTATAGCTGCTACATAGATACATTTTCTAGGGGTACTGGAAAAGATCCACAAGAAAATTTTATCTGATTCTCTCTCCACATATATTTCTTGCATCTCTACCTTGCTATCTCAGGGTTAAAACTTCTCCTGGGCTGATGGTGGGTACTAAGGAGGGCACATATTGCATGGAGCACTGGGTGTGGTACATAAACAATGAATCTTGGAACACTAAGAAAAAAATAAAATTAAGATAAAAAAATGAAGTTAGTTGAATGTGGAGAGCATTATTAGGCTACAGCATATTACACTTTTGGAATATCCTGGTATATGAGTTTGATCCTGTCTGTTCACCACAGTACAAATACAATCCTAACACAGACAAGCTGTAGAGTGTGTACAAGTTTTGTCATACATTCTTGCCCCTCAAGATGAAGTTATGGGAGACTTTTAATTTTTATTATTATTATTATTATTATTATTATTTAGAGAGAGAGAGCATGAGCAGGGATGGGGAGAAGGAGAGAAAGAATATTAAGCAGGCTCCACACCAGACACACAGCCCGTTTTCAGGGCTTGAACTCATGACCCTGAGATCATGACCTAAGCTGAAATCAAGAGTCAGATGCTTAACCAACTGAGCCACCCAGAAACCCCAGTGTTTTAAAATATTTTTTCTCAAGAGAAAGTCATTTCAATCGTTATATAATTAAGTCTATACCTTTAAGAGCGAGCGATTCCCCATTTTCTAAGTCTGTCTGTATATGGGCAAAACCAGCAGAGGCCGCTAATTACAAAGTAGGTATAAGGAGGCTTTGCCCATATAGTATCATCACAGCCAGGTAATTTCTCCAGGGTCCATTCCTTCACATATGCATTAAACTCTTTTCATTCCTATTATGCATTCTAGTTTATATCTCACTTGGATTCTCTTTTTCTCTCTGCTTATTCCATTTATACTTATGACTTGGGTTACCATAATTAGTTCCTATTTTATTGCAGGATGCTCCTTTTTTTTTTTTTTTAACTTCTTTTCAGTATTCCAGAATTCATTGTTTATGCACCACACCCAGTGCTCCATGCTTCCTCTTATACAAATATCCACAATTTCACATTTGATGACAACTTATCAACCAGCTCCAACACAATGATTATTTCCAATTTACTTTAGAAAGGGGTTTATCATTTTTCCAACCACTCTCAACCATTGGTCATTCCTCCCTTACCTCCTTGCCACACTCTCATTTCCCACCTTCAGAAGGTTGTAGGCATGTTTCTGACTTTCATCATCCAACACTTCCAAAAGGGAATATGCAGGTGTGTTTTATGATTTTCCTATTATTCATTGTTGTACCGTTAGTACTATTGTGTGCTTAACACTAAACTAAATGCCTAACAAAACCTTAGTAAATGGTTCAGCATCAAGTCAGCCCAATTGCTGGGCCAGTCTGGACTAGATTCTATAACTGGGCTATTTTCCTTGCCATGTGCCTCAAGGGCTCCACTTTTTACTTTGTTTTAGATGCTTTCTCTACTTTTTCTGTATCTCTGGATATGGGTTTTCATACTAAATCCTCTTCCAATAGCAAAAAATCTGTTGCTGAATTTATCTGTCTTAACTGGGTTTCTTCTGTCTGAAAGATTGGTTTCTCCAATCTGAATGTCTGCTTATATTCCTTCCAACTGTAAACAATCATAAGTCATAATTCATCACATTGGCAGAATCTGCTATTTATCAGTGAATTACCAGAATCTGTTGATTATGCTTTACTTGACATCCAAAGACTTTCTATGGCCAGGTACTTGAACGTTTCTATTTGGCTATCTCACTACAGGAAAGCTGTCACTGTTCCCAACTTCTGTTATTCCCTCCCCATACCATGTTCTGCCTCAATTTATACCAAGTGTTCTAACAACACAGACTCTTACACTTTAATTTTAAACATAAGATTTTCAGACAAAAGTCTCATGATTAAGCAACAATAATCTCAGAAGAAAATATGGACAGTATTTGGGGAGATATTGTTTAATTTCCTTGGGATACAATGGGTCAGAGTTCAACCTTCTTTTAATTTTTCTATCTTCCAGCTTTCACAAGGTTCATTAGTTATGAACACACACATACACACATCATACATACACATTTTACTTCAAAGTGAAGACAATAAATCAGTCTGATTAAGTCAATGGATCCTGACTTTGAAAAACACTGTCAATTTTCAAGGTCAAAAGGATGGTCTGGCTTCCTTGGGCAGTACTGACTCAAGATAGAAGATAGATATTAACTTATATGAACTCTGAAATTTGAACAAAATTAGATTGAATTTATAATTAGTAAATATAAAATATAAAATAATAAATTGAATGAACTTATCATTAGTAAACCTTCTGAAATGTTTTTCAGCAAACACTGAGAGCACACACAGCAGGCTGATGTAGTGACTTCAGTCTATTCCATTCATTTGTCTTGTTTTGTTCCCCATTTAGATATTATTTTCCACAAACTCAACTTAAACATCATTATTTGGTTATATATATGGGATCATTTTTTAATGAAATATGAATTTGGGTAAATCATGTAATAATGAAGACTTTATTTCTGCTACTGTAAAATTAGGTAGTAATACTCCCTAAGGTGGGGGGTAGGGGAGGAAGGAAACTCCAGAGAGGCTAATATTCCTGGAGGCTGGGCAAAGAATTTTGGGTTGCTGAAGGAAGTGCCCAAGTTTACATCATGCACCTAATAAACATCTTGGTCACTTAAGCTAGTGCTTTCTTTTATATACATATATATCTTTTCATATTTTGTTAGGTTTATAACTTCAAAAATTACAGGGGGAGAGAAGATCCAGGCGTAGTAGGCACCCTGGAGACTGCCTCATGAAAATAATTTGTTTGCTTTTCTGTGTAAGGAACTATTTAGCCAGAGTGATTCCATTTGGTTAAACAGTGATTTTGTTGTTTATGTAGTAAAACTTACTGACCCTAACCCCCGCCCCCCAGGGGACTTATTTAAAAGCAAATCCGGGAAACCAGTCCCAGGTAACAGAGCCCAAATACAATGGCAGGTCAGGACCGGTGGAGACATCCAATCAGTGGGGCACGCATACTGTCTCCCTAGCTACCAAGGAGTGTGGGCCCCGCCTTTTGGGCACTAATTCTGTCCAAGGTGATAGGCTAGTTCAAATAGCTACTATGGGGTAAATTGTAATTCAATTGGCCACCCGTGTGTGACCTAGCACGACTGTGTAGCTTTCTCTGTGTGTTGCAATCTCATTGGCCACCTGTGTGTGGCCAGGCTCAACCACATGGCCTTTGCCCTTTAAAAGTTAGTCGGTAAGGCAGGGAGGGGTCACCCTCTCTGTGAGAGGCAGCCACAACCGGTCGGTTTGATTCTCAATGCTTGGAATGAAATAAAGCTTTGCTTGACCTTCGCTTTGTATCAGTCTTGTTCCTTTGATTACGGACCCATCATCTGTATACCACAAAAACCAGACAGAGTCGCATTGGTGCCAGAAAGGCAAGAGAGGTGAACAAACACTGTGAGCTCTCTTGGCTCCCAAGGCTGGTGAGAGCTGCTGCAGAGAAAGTGGACACAGAGCCACATTCCACTGCCAAGAGCCCCACAAAAAAAAGGTAAACCATCCCATAAAACCCAGACCCTGCCAGCTGCAGAAAAGTGCCAAGATGAAAACGAAGGACCTGACTAGAAATCAAGGCAAAGGGGCGCCTGGGTAGCTCAGTTGTTAAGCGACTGCCTTCAGCTCAGGTCCTGATCCCAGGGTCCTGGGATCGAGCCCCACATCCGGCTCCCAGCTCGGCGGGAAGCCTGCTTCCCCTCTCCCACTTCCCCTGCTTGTGTTCCCTCTCTTGCTGTGTCTCTCTGTCAGATAAAAAAAATCTTTAAAAAAAAAAAAAAAAGAAAGAAATCAAGGCAAAGCAGAGATACAACCAAGAAAAGACTACATCAAAAGAAGGCCGAAGTCCGGGTAAAGCAAATACTGCCAAGACTGAAACCAAGGGCTTACCTTCTAACCACCAGCGTGTGTGCAGGAGAGTAACTGCGAGGCTCCACCCACTGTCTGTCACGTGACTGCCACGTGAGCAGCGCTTCTGGAAGAGTCGCAGCCACGCTCGGGCGCCGGGCTCAAAGAGGCGGGGCTTTAGTGTGGCCGGGGTTAGACACGGGTTTGTGCCCCTGAGCTTCGGGGTGGAGGTGGAACGGCGGCAGCAGGCACTGGGCACCCCCGACCAGGTTAGAGCTAGACAGGAGGAAGGTAAGTGCCTGGCTGAGGTCAGGTCTTGAGCACAACCCTGTTCCAGCCACCGCTGGGTGTCTCTGGCCTTGCCTTTTAGGCTCTGAAGAAAATGATTTGTTTTCTCGCGAACGGGTCTTTTCTCGGATTTTGGCATCCAGATTTTTGATCATCCTCAAGCAGGCCCCGTATCCCCCATCCTGTCAGCGCTGTTTCATGCATGAAGGTGTTTTGAATGTTACCATGGATTAAAATTAAGTCTGTGAAATTGGAGCCCACCCTTGAGGTAAATGGAGTTATTTGGAACTTTCGTGAACTGGGATTATGAGCTTTTGTTCCATTTCCGTAGAATGCTGCTTTAGAGAACAGGGGAGTTTTGGAGGCCCAAAGCCCGAGATCCCTGTTAGCATTTATTGAATGACTGCTCTGTGCCTGCCACTGTTCTGGGTACTGCCATGGACTCGGAGACTCGAATGTTTATTACAATTTCTTTTCCCAGTTGAGTAAAGGGGCCTAGAGGGGGAAAAAAAAATGACCTAGAGGTCTTCTCTCTGCATATACACAACATCTAAAATTATTTTAATTTGATAGCATCACACAGTGACTGACTAATGTATGCTTGTGGAGAAAAAAATGTTTTGTTTTGAGTTTTAGTACAAGTTACTTTTGTGTGGAGTTCACAAGAAAGTATACTTCTTTTGAATGGTCACATATTTTTAAATGAATTATATAGCTTTATTGAAAATAGAGCCGTTGTTAGATTTTTAGATGTCAAACTTTCTTTACTTACAGATATACTTATGACAGAACAGTAAAAGAAACGTTATTTGACTTAGAATATTGTTCTAGATCCAATTTTAACTAAATGTAAAGTTTCTAGAAGATTACCAAGACCCAGTTATCCATCTAATACCAAAGAACTGAAACATATGGAACTTTAATCAAATTAAAAAACAAAAAAACAAAAAATTACCCCACTAGTTACATGTTAATCTATTTTTGTTTTGGGTGTAGTATTAGTTAACAATAGTCTTTTAAGTGTGACAAACCACATTAATCAGGATAGAGGCAGTCTGATCAATAGCTTGGTTACTGGTCTCAATCTGAGAAGAAATGTGTTTTATGTCACAAGGATGCCCTGGGTATGCCAGTCAAGCTATAAACTGGTAGAAAAAATGTTTATTCCAGCTGCATTTGCTTGATGGATATGTTATCAATTCAAGAACTATCCTAGAAAAGAAATTGTGAAAAACATTATCATAAAAAATTAAATATTTTACTTCTCAGTATATGATCTGGTTACTATGGAAACTGACAACTTGGCCTGGAAGCAATTAATCTTTCAGAAACACATTCCCCAGTAGTATGGTACAGTATCTTCAACAATCATAGAACTAAATGCCCTAGTATTTAGTCACTCATTTAAAATTATTTTTAAAAACTTACTATTTAATAGTATACCTTTTCTAACCCAGTACTGATATGCTGAGTATATAATATAATTCAGAACCCAGATGAACTAGATATTTCAGTGGGAAAACAAACCCTTCCTTAAAACAGGGGTAAACAACTTAGGTAAAGTAAGGAAAAATTAAGCCTTCTTTTCACAAAGAGATACCCTTCAGATTACCTCAGAATTAGACTTAGAAAAGAATACAGGAAAACTGGCTATTCCCTTATGTAATTTATTTGTTAATATTGCTAATCAGTAATGCATTATGATATCATGTATACGTACATGAAAATGTACGTATTATGTCTATGATTTCATATGAGCGGCTACATAACAACCTTGTCACATAGTTATAAAATATGATGATAAACTTCATTTTAAAAATAATAAAACACATTAAAATAATTTAAGGTATTTTACTCTAAAGCGCAACGGTGTTCAACGACTTGTAAGTAGTAAAGTAAGTATATGTACCATTTCCAAGGCTATCCTATGTCAGCTATGAACTCAGTGGTAGAAGTGCATATAAAGGGGGCTCATCTATTTGAGGAAAAGACATGGAGCTGTGTTATGTGACACACAGTTAAACCCACTGTCACTGAAATAAATTCAGTCTCCTTCCTCATTCCCCATGTACAACTTGGGTATATTTATTCAAAAGTGAAGGTAACACATTAACTGAACACATTGTGTGCCTCACACAGTTTCTGACATTTATCTGTCAGACTTTATCATGGAGGGAAAAACAGTCTTTAAGATAGATTAAATTTGGGGGCGCCTGGGTGGCTCAGTGGGTTAAGCCTCTGCCTTCGGCTCAGGTCATGATCCCAGCATCCTGGGATCTAGCCCTGCACTGGGTCTCTGCTCAGCAGGGAGCCTGCTTCCCCCTCTCTCTCTCTGCCTGCCTCTCTGCCTACTTGTGATCTCTGTCAAATAAATAAATAAAATCTTAAAAAAAAAAAGATTAAATTTCAATTAAATTCAAAGTGTAAAATATGTACAGGTGGTTTTTACTATTTTCAGGTAATTGGTACTAGAAAGGGACAAAATAAAAAGGAATGAAATGCCATAATAATTAGCAATAATAAGCTTGAATTGGGACTTTATATTAAATAATTGAAAAATTAAGAGTAACACTTAACCTTACATACAATAAAGTATAATTTATAACTTTAACTTTTACCTTGTATTTATTAAGCTTTATGTATAATAAAATACATTTAATAAAATATATTTAATAAAATAAGTTTATATATTTAATTTTAGGCATAATAGTTGTGAAGAAATATTTCATGCTAAGATGTATTTAATTTCATGTTTGAGTTGCAAAATAAGACCACAAAAGAACCTATTTGCAAAAATATACTTTGCAAAGTTTTCAGTTTTCTCAAAGTCCTTCCTTAGTCCTATGACTTTAAAATAATCTTGTTTCGAAGCACTTAAACTGTTACTGTTTTTGAGATGTTTGTTTTCCAGACTTTATCATATCTAATGCTGAGACATCCTTCTTCGTTTAACACATTTGGGTTTAATTTGAGTAATTTTCTCAGCTTAATTTTAATCAAATTTATCATATCGTCTAATTTTTGGATCATTAGAAGATTTTCTTTGCAAGTTATTTTAATTGTTTAATTGTTTTAATGTTTAATTGTCACTCAGCAATTATTGAGTTCTTCTTAACTGTGTCTGGTACTGTTCTAGGTTCAGGGATGAAAGCATAGTGTCCTTTAACCAGGTGGAGCATATATTTTATTTGGGAAAAGCAAATAAGAAATACCTGAATTAATTAGTTTGTAAGACAAACTCATAATAATTTCTATGCAACTGTATTATAGTAATGTGATAGAAATTGAGTAGAGGTTAGTGGAGTCTCTGGGTTAGCTGGTGTGTTTAGGAAAGATTTATTGAGCTTACACTAAAATGATGTGTAGGGGTCATTTGAGGCAATTAAGAAGAGTATTCCAAATGTAGAAACTAGCAGGTAAAAAAGTGTTGGGTGGGAACACAGCCACTATGTTTGATGAGCAGGATAAGGATATGTGTAGGTAGTGTTCAGAAGGGAGATTAGAGAGATTAGGTTGGAGAGTTAGGCACTCTGCTAGGTAGAATGTGATTGACCATAATAATGAGTTGGATTTTAGGCTGATTGAAATTTAAAAAAAAAGTTTTTGGGGGGTCTTATAAAGAAAGGATGCAGTGTGTTTTAAAAAGAATTACTTTGGCTGATATGTGGGAGAAAATAACGGTAGCAGAAATGATTAGAAGGCTGTTGTATTAGATGTGAGATTATAGCAAAATGGGTAAGCATGGCATCAGGATACATCACATGATTTGGTTATAATTAGAACATAGGGGGCACCTGGGTGGCTCAATTGGTTAAGCCTCTGCCTTCAGTTCAGGTCGTGGTCTCAGAGTCCTGGGATGGAGCCCCACATTGGGCTCTCTACTCAGCAGGGAGCCTGCTGCTCCCTCTCCCTCTGCCGCTCCCCCTGCTTGTGCGCTTTCTCTCTGTCATATAAGTAAAATCTTTAAAAAAGAAAAAAAATAATTAGAACATAGTTGGAAACTAGAGAAAATAGGATATGGTAGTAGATTATATGAGGGATAGATCATGAGAGAAGTAGTAGAAGAATATTCCTAGGTTTATGGGAAAAGTAACTCACTGCCTGATACTTGCATTTACTGAAAAGAGAAGATTTGGTTATAGGTTTCCTGGGCCTAATATTTCTGTTTGACAAAGTTATCTTGGAGATATATATATATATGTATGTGTGTGTGTGTGTGTGTGTATAACTTCCAAGCAGAGATGGTTTGTAGATAGTTGGATATAAATGAAGGAGGCTAGAGCTATAAATATGAAGCCAGTTACCAGCATGCAGATAACATCTAAAAACATGTAGATAATGGGAATAAATAAGAAATTATCTTCAATGACTGCTAAAATCACTGGGTTGAAAGGTTGAAAGAGAAACTTTATAATGAATAGATAAGATCTGAAGTTGACCAATTTTAACTGCCTAAAAAGATAGACCTGAAATAACTCTTTATTTGAAATGCATAGCAACTAAAAGTAAATGGCACCACCTGTGAAATGTTCCTTTCTAAAAATTTAACATGAATCTCATCATATCTCTGGGTCTAATTAAGTTTATGGAAAGAATTGGGGATACAATTAGCCAAATGGAAGATGTTGGAAATTCTGCAGGACTAAGGACTAGTTTCTTTAAGAAGTGAATTGGGAGAAAAAAGGGAGAGAGATCTGTTCTAGGTTAAAAGAAATTTAAAAACCATGTTAAAAAAAAAAGCTCAATCCATAGGATTTATTAAGATCCTGATTTTAAAAAAGCAAATGTAAAAAGACAGTTATTAAAATGGGGCAAAGAGATTTTAACACTGACTGGATATAAGAAAAATAAATAACTGTTTTATGGCTCTACTTAAAAACCTCTTGATTATTGAAAGTAGAAATGTTATATGCCTGGTTTAAAATGGTCCAGCTTTGGGTGGGTGGGTAATAGGCATTAGAAATGGACCGAGATTCATCATTTATTGGTCATTATGCAGCTGGATTATAAAAAATATTTATGAATCTTTTATCAGTGCTTGAAAATTCCCATGATAATCATGTTTATGCATAAACAAAAGAGTAAATATATAAAATATTAAATATAAAGCTGTGGAAAAACTAAGGAGAACATAGATGAGATGGTTGAGAAGAAAACCTTGGAGCAGCTCCCTTTAAGGATTGAAGAGGAAAGTCACAAAAAAGCTGAGGACTGTTAGGAATATTGGAGGAAAGCCAGATAAATGCCACATCTTGGCATCTAGATGGATGTGTGTGTGTGTGTGTGTGTGTGTGTGTATGTGTGTGTGTATGTATGTGTGTGTGTCCTCAAGAAAATGAAGGGAGTAATTAGGAGTGTAAAATGCTATTGAGATTTTTGTTAAAATGAGGACTGAGAATTCACTATTAGATCAAACAATATATTGGTAATGTGTCATATATAAGACCAGTTTCAGTGTTTTGCAGAAATAAGAACGTGAACAGCATAGTTTGGAAGAGAATGGGAGATGAGAAAGGGGAGGTAGCAATATGGACAACTTTTTAAGGGAATTGAACTGAGAAATGAAGCAACAGGACTGTGACATGTGATTGAGAATTTTTTTTTTAATTTGGATGATATCAGAGCAAGTTTGCATACCCACAAAGTATTGCAGGAGAATAGAAGGAAAGCGCTGATATAATAAAGATGGAGAGAATTACAGGGAAGAGTTTCTTTATATGGAAAGGCTGGGATCCTCCATATAAATAATAACAGGAGCAGAAATACTTTTTATGATCACAGAACAAAAAGGAAGACAACACAGGTAGATTTGGTGGTGGAAATAAAATCACTTGCATCCTTGAAGTACAATTGTTGTAGATTAGAATTTTCAGGAGAAAACATGGGAAATTGCTGTATCAAAAAATGAAAATCAATTTTTGTGTAGTGGTGTGGTTGTCAGTCTTTAGTGCCTGTTTGAGATTGGTGGCTACAAATTTGAAAGCAAACCAGTATGTTCAGTGTGGTTTGCTTTTCTCCAAAAATACTCAATTGCTTGGTTATAAACATGAGGTAAGCCTGCAGTTTGGATTAAAGAGGTTTGACATTTTTGCCAGTTGTAGAAGAAAGAGGCATGAAAGTTAGGGATGTGTGCAAGAATGTAGTTACCACGTGGTGATGGATTGACATTGTGAGAGAGGTTGGACAGCTGTTGACATGGGCATACTGGAGTAAGTGAACTGGAAAGATAAGATATGATGGTCAGAAAACGGGGTGTCAAAAAGTGCAATTTGAGGGGCGCCTGGGTGGCTCAGTTGGTTAAGCATCCAACCCTTGTTTTTGGCTCAAGTCATGATCTCTGCATCCTGGATTGAACCCCGCACTGGGCTCTCTGCTGAGCAGGCAATCTACTTGAGATTCTCTGTCTCCATCTCCCTCTGATGCTTCCATGCTCTCTCTCTCAAAATAAATAAATCTTTAAAAAAGTGCAGTTTGAGGAATAATTCTGCTATTAATATTATTGACAATCTCTATTAATATAAATATATACCATATATATACCTTATAACATATTAATAATAATTTATTGATTATTGATAAATTGAAGATAAACTCAACCTAGCAGGTGGGTGGATGATTGAAATTAGATTAAGGAAAATTTGCTTGAGGAGTAGGAAACCAGGAAACCAAGGAAGCCAAGAAACTGAAAAAACAATATTTTCAATTTATCATTTACATGATTATTGATGTAACCAAAAAAGATGCCAAAAGTAGTGGTCAAAGAGAAAACATTTTAGATGAAGGATAAACAAAGTATAGAGATTTTTGAGACTATCATGCAGGGGTTTGTTGAAGATAGGCTTTGAAGTCCAGAGGGCTTGTCGAAAGAGATAGAGATTGATAAAATGTTAAATGTAGCATTTGGGATCAGATAAAGAGATTATGTGTCTTGAACAACCTGGGTATGGCCGTCCTGGAAACTGGAGTCACCAGGATGATCATTCTTCTGATGGTGAGTGAACTGAGATTGACAGAATGGTGTGATGGGATTGGGTCAAGAACTTTTTAAGAAGAAAGAGAAATAGCCAAATATAGTTGGCCTGGCTTTTGATAAAATAATTTTAAGGAAGAAATGAGAAAATAGAAGTTTTCAGGCAGCTGTTAAGTTTTGCACGGTTGTTCTTTTCAGATTGAAAATGCAAGTAAATTTTGGTTTCTATATTCTTCATGGCATTACACTACTGATCTCAGCAAAGCATTATGTTTATTTGAAACATGTAATTCCTCATTGTCTGTTACTTAATTTCCTTCTTTTTAAAATTCACTTCTGTTTATTGTGTTTCACAGTACTGAAACTTGCTTACCTATCGCTTTTCCTTATTTGTCCTATTGCCAGCAAAGTTTTATCACAGCAGACACAGTGATAAACGCTGATGTCTGTGTTGTTAAAAAATAGGATCAAATAAAGCATCGTTCTTATGCTGTTACCTCAGGAGAGCTGTGTGATGTTCAGTATAAAAGAAGGACAAAGGTGTCAAGACGATGGACTGAGGAGTGTGATAGGCACATGTTTTCTAACTTCTGATTTGGTACTAATTCTGGAAGGGGTCCAGATAAATTTGTGCTTTTGACATAAAGAATAATAGTAATATATCTGCATGTTTACTTATGTACCACATAATTCAGAAAAAAAAAGAGAAATCATTAGGTGACTTCCAATAGCTTTTACTATATAATAAGATAAATATGAAATTTGAATTTAATAGTACATAGTTACTAAATATGGATAAATGTTTAGCATTACACTTTAAAACATACAAAATAAAGAGTCAAATAAGAGTACTTATTTATTTATAGTAAGTACTACAATGTCAAATTTATGTCAAAACATTATTAAATGAAAACAAAAATAATGAGGTTCAAGTATACATATTTTTGATGACCTCATGTAATTTATCAGTAAATTCTTGGTTGTATGAACACTATAACAAGTTTTGTATATTACTTCTATATAAAAATTGTCTTATATATTTATTTGTAATATATTTGTTTTAACTTCAGATAAAAATTAATTTTTTCAAGATGATTTATGACTAAAAGACACATAAAACTCGAATTTTATGTAGTTGGCTCTATATGTCATAATAACCTTTTATAGTAACTAAAGCAATTATTTTACTATGTATATGACTAAATTAATTAAAATACACTGCTGTCAGACATACACATTTTTATCCATATTCTTGTATACAAGTTGCTATGGGATAAATAATTTGTGTTGTAGAATGAATGAAGATTGGAGGTTTATTTTACCATTATAAAAAGGGATTATGTCTTCTATTCAAACAGTTTATATAAACAGTTTATATTTGGTTAAAACTATAATCCAGACTTGTTCATTTTCTACCCACTGCAACTATTATAATCAGGCACGTTCAACATCACATCAGTAAAGAAAAGTTGCCTAATATATATTATGAATTAGGTAAATAAAATATTCATATCTAAATCTATTAAGAATTCAAATAAAATATCTTTCATTGTATTATAGATGAAAATAGTTGCATCAGTCCAAACTAAAAAGTTGATGTTTTTTAGTCTCCATAAATTGAGAGAAATACATTTTCTGTGAGCTATAAATATCTGTAGTCATAGAATAATCATAAAAATGATTTCTTTCTTCGAATTTTAGGGGGAGTTTGCTACAGTCCAGGAACAATGTAAAATACCAAAGTTTATTTAGATGTTACCACAATAGTTCAATTGCTTTTTAAATATTCCTTATAGGAAAACTAATGCTTTTAACATTTTATTTTACAGAAATACTTGAGTAAATATAACTCATTTTTAAATGTGGTGCTTTGATAGATATATTAAAATAATCCCTAATATCTCTTAAACCACACATTGAAATTCTATTGCAAGTAATTTTAAGTATTTAAAAATACAGTGAGAATATATTAAAAGTTTTAGGTTTTCGTACATATCAATACATATATCCATTTCAGAGTAAAATCAATAGCATTAAGATTTTTCATTAAGATAGTAAGCAGCCTATAGAGATCTAAAGCAGCCTTTGGAGATCTAAAAGGACCCTAAATTTAATTTCCCCAGAATCTTATGAGTCTTATCAATAATTAATTATTTAAAGACTATCTTTTTCTTTCTTTTTTTTTAAGATTTTTTTTATTTGACAGAGAGAGTGTACACAGCAAGAGAGGGAACATAACAGGGGGTGTGGGAGAAGGAGAAGCAGGCTTCCTTCCAAGCAGGGAACCCAGTGCGGGGCTCAATCCCTGGACCTTGGGATCAGGACATGAGCCCAAGGCAGACGCTTAACGACTGAGCCACCCAGGCACCCCTATCTTTTTCTTTCTAATATTTTTTATCTTTAATCTTTTTTCTGAATGTGAATTTTTCCTTTGTATACCAGAGGTATTTATTCATATTGCAGTTCAAATGTAAAAGCAGGTCAGAGAGTTCATGTATTCATTCATAATGTGCCTTCAAATTCTTGACAGCAGAAAATATGCATGAATACATGAAGTCACAGACTGCCTAACTTTTCTACTAGGTTATTTAAATGAATTATTTGGGTTATTTCTTATTTCTTAGCAGTTCCTGTAGCGACTTATATTCAGATTTGCTCAAATATTTCCTGGATGAATTATTTAATTCATTCAACCAATTTTGCTAGATTTACCTTAAGGAACACATTTTCAGCTTTGGAATGGACCTAGAGAAATCATATAGAAGTCAGATGATCTCTTTTTTTTTTTTAAATTTTTTTTTAAATTTATTTATTTGTCAGAGAGAGAGGGAGAGAGCGAGCAAGCAAGCACAGGCAGACAGAGGGGCAGGCAGAGGCAGAGGGAGAAGCAGGCTCTCTGCCGAGCAAGGAGCCCGATGTGGGACTCGATCCCAGGACGCTGGGATCATGACCTGAGCCGAAGGCAGCCGCTTAACCAACTGAGCCACCCAGGCGTCCCCAGATGATCTCTTAATGTACTAACTGGAACTGCATACAAGTGAAAAAAAGATCAATTAAAGTGTCCAAATACTGCTTTTTTCAACCGTTGAATTAATATGACTTAAAAGCATTCCACTATTTGAGGTAGGGCTTATGGAAAAGTATGGCCTGTGTTCAATCCACATGTTCTGGATAGCCTGAAATTTTTACCTTAGGGTTCAACCAAAATTAAAATGTTTGAGATATGTAAACAGGTTGGATTTGCTAACCATTCTTGTTTGATAATAGGAGCTGGAAAGCTTACCTTGAAAGCAGCAAAGCTGTGGTTGGTTTTATTCCTTATTACCTTATATGAATTTGACTCTTTTTTTAAAATAAACAAATAGCAAACTTTATTTAATGACTCATATGCTGACATTTTTGAGCTATATTGATGTACACAACTTACAGTGTTCAGCATACAAATGTTGCATGTATTTTGTTATTCTTAGGATTTCATGTTTTTGATGCTATTGTAAATAGTATTTTCTTTTTTATTATTATTAATTTCTTTTCAGTGTAACAGAATTCATTGTTTATGCACCACACCCAGTGCTCCATGCCATATGTGCCCTCCATAATACCCACCACCTGTCTCCCCCAACCTCCCACACCCCACCCCTTCAAAACCCTCAGATTGTTTTTCAGAGTCTATAGTCTCTCATGGTTCATCTCCCCTTCCAATTTCCCTCAACTCCCTTCTCCTCTCCATCTCCTTATGTCTTCCATGTTATTTGTTATGCTCCACAAATAAGTGAAACCATATGATAATTGACTCTCTCTGCTTGACTTATTTCACTCAGCATAATCTCTTCCAGTCCCGTCCATGTTGACACAAAAGTTGCGAATTCATCCTTTCTTTCTTTCTTTTTTTTTTTTTTAAGATTTTATTTATTTACTTGACAGAGAGAGAGAAAGACCACAAGTAGGCAGAGAGACAGGCAGAGAGAGAGAGAGGGGGAAGCAGGCTCCCTGCTGAGCAGAGAGCCCCATGCGGGGCTTGATCCCAGGACTCTGGGATCAGGACCGGAGCCGTAGGCAGAGGCTTTAACCCACTGAGCCACCCAGGCGCCCCCATCCTTTCTGATGGAGGCATAATACTCCATAGTGTATATGGATCACATCTTCCTTATCCATTCGTCCATTGAAGGGCATCTTGGTTCTTTCCACAGTTTGGCGACCGTGGCCATTGCTGCTATAAACATTGGGGCACAGATGGCCCTTCTTTTCACTAAATCTGTATCTTTGGGGTAAATAGCCAGTAGTGCAACTGCAGGGTCATAGGGAAGCTCTATTTTTAATTTCTTAAGGAATTTGACTTTGGACATATAATAGCTCTGAGCTTATTTTGCTAAAGCTAGCTGTGTGTTTTTCTTTACTTGTCTTTAGACAGGAATTGCACATTAATGATTTAGCACTCTACTAAACCTCAAGTGAAAGGGCACATCACATCTAACAAGTTGCTCTCTAAAATCAAGTCTCTGTCTATTTCTCCATCTCCCTTTCTCTCTCTCAATTTTAATAGAAGCAGTGGATTCATTTTATCCCATAGAGCTCTTTTCACCCTTAAAGGCTGACTTCAAATGCATTTTTCTCTTCACTACATCTGTATCTTTGGGGTAAATACCCAGTAGTGCAATTGCAGGGTCTCTTTCCCTATCATCTTATTAACACTTTAACCAACTTGTGTTTATGCTTTTTAAATAGATTGATTATATCCTTCTAAATACTCTGTTTCTTTATACTCTGTTAATGCAAGTTAAATTCTCTGAAGCTAGTGTTCACTTCATAATCATATTTTATTGTGTGCATATTAGGAATTAAAATATTTTCATTAATATTCTTATTCTTAATCACATTAAATCATATACTCCTAAAAGCTTATTTTATAACCCTCCATTTAATCAGTAATTCTTGAAGGAAAAAAAAAATATGAGAGTAGTGGCGAAATTCAGAAACTTAGATAAATATAGTGAGGGAGTTATTTTAGGGTGATGATGAGGGAGACATTTCCATGCAATAATTTTACATAAGTGGCCTCCTTTGGTTACTCACTCACAAACACAGTCCAGGTACTATCAACATATCTTACTAAGCTCTGTTTCAGGGTGCCCACTAAGTTAACTTTCTTATCAACTTCCTTAGGGCTTTCCCACAAGATTTTTATCCCACTCTCCCCAGCCACACACCACCTATTTTACTGTTGCCTTCTATTAATATTTTTGTAACATGACATTTAGGCATGAAAGTCATTCAGACTTTAAGCACCTCAGTTGAAAAAAGAAAGAAGGGGAATAGGAGCATCGTGGCAAATGAAAAAAAAAGATTAGTGACTTACAATAAATGTGAAGTCAGAACGTTAACCCATGACCATCTTGCTAAAGGCCTTCTAAGCATAGTATAACTTACTTTGAGTGATGAAAGAACCTATATGAGCATGAGACTATATTAACTAAAAGAAGACTCCAATTTCCAGAAATCTGAAGGACCATCAGTAAAATTAAACTGAAGAGAGTCAAGGAATCAGTGATAAAAGAAGTAGTAGTAAGAAAGGGGAAGTAAGCATGAAAGAATTAGTTAACATGACTGTTCCTGCATTGCCATGTTCTGGAAACTTTTATGTACTCCAGATTTTCTCTTCATGACTATATAAATCTTAATAAATAAGTGAATGTTGGCTTTTCTAGGGTACTAGTTGATAAGAGCAAAAGCAAAATCAGAATATGTTTTTATGGTATCATTTTCCCCTTCATTGGTAAGACTCCTGTGATTACCTAACTCTGAACTGAATGTATATTGTATAACTAACAATCCATGTATAACATACATTTGGGTTACCTCAACAACTTCATTAATTTAGGACTATGACTTATATTTTATTATAAACTAATATTTTATTGGAGACATAGTGTAGTACTTCGATAAAACCCACCATCTAATTAAAGAAATCACTATGTCAGGGGGTAAACATCTTAGAAGTTTACTCAGGCTTTTCAAAAACCCCTAAATGTATGTGGGTATTTGTGTGTGGGGCAGTGATTACCAAAATACTTATTAGAATCAACAGTTTGCATTTCATCCCTCTCATAATTCCTTTCAGAGAAGACAATTGGAAACAACCCTCATCCCAACTCTAAATTTCCAATTTAAAAGTCTTCCTGAAATTTCTCAGTTATTTGCTCACAAGTCCTGCCCTCTGCCATTCTATTATTTTATATCATCTTTCTTTTCTATTTGAAAAATGCTTTCTCCTGATCCAGTTATCATTGGCATAGCATTTTGTATTTTTCAAATTACCAACTTGATTAGGTTCATAAAATGCTTAGCAGTCAAAGGGGATGATTTCTATTTGAAGGAGAGCATAGGAAGAGGGTACATGCTTGGAAATAATTATTCATTATCTTTTTCTTTTACACACATCCATTTAGAAGTAAATTTCTGTGCTAAAGTTCTAATTCATTTTAATTATTAAATATTTTATACCAAGAAATCTTGAAAATGCAAGCTAAATAAAACTTTAGTTTAATAGTATTGTGACTTAAAAATTACTAATTTAAAAATATAGAAGTAATTCAATAGCTGTCAAAATAATAACTTGTGGAGTACATTTTCCACTGTGGATGTTGACCAACTTCTGTTCTTTTTTTTTAATTATTACTTTGATAAAATACCTCAAACTGTGGTTTTGATTATAAGGTTAGTATTTTTCTTTACTTTTTTAAATGTACATGAAAGCATGAACTATGAACTCTCTTCTGGTGCCACAGGCTCATTGTGTATTTGCCCTGCCAAAACTCTGTCATTAACTACTTCTCCAGTGAGCTCTGGCTCCTTCTGGTAATAAATGAAATATGGAAACCAAGATCTGGGTATTAGATGTGCCATAGGAGTGTTTACAGGCCCTCTTAATGGAGAGAATTAGGAAATGCATGTATATTAAGTCATGCATGTACACACATTTATATTTATTTCATTGTCTATACATGCTTCAGCTGTCTCCAGTAACACACAGTAGGAGTTCATGTTGATGCTTGTGACTCAAATCTAGAACCAGAAGACCAACTTTAATGTATAATGTTAATTTTATTGCATATATTATAATATGTAGACACAGACACACATATTTAAGAGTAATCACTGAAGGAACACAAATAAAAGTTATTGTTTAAAAAATGAATAGGGAAAAACATGTGGTGAGAGAGAGTAGATCATATAAAACTTTACCAGCTCAAATGAAGGAGAGAATGAGGAAAATTGATGGACAAATACATTTTTAAAATATCCAATTTATTTTCTATTTTTAATGAAGATTAGATAAAATACCTGAATAAAACAATATCCACTGATGGAATTGAAAATCTAAATACTTTGTTAATTCTTCTTTTCCCCACAGAAACAATATATAAGAAGCTCAGATATTCATGGGGGTGATTTTATTAAAATTCAGGAACAGTTAGAGCTGCAGGACTTCGAAATGTATCCTTAGTAAATAGGAAAAATTGTATGCCATTTCATTAGAACACTACAACTTTGACAGCTAATCAAACAACATAAATTAAATAAATAAATGCATAAATCAACTTCACATGGAAAGATTTACCACCTCCAACTATGAAGGAAAAAAATGAAATAGTATTAAAAAGTGAAATTCTAACTTTAAAATTCAACACTTTTTATTCTTTTGTTTTTTAAGATTTTTTTTAAAATTTATTTATTTGACAGACAGAGATTACAAGTAGGCAAGAGAGGCAGGAAGGGAGAGAGAGGAGGAAGCAGGCTCTCCGCGGAGCAGAGAGCCTGATGCTGGGCTCAATCCCAGGACCCTGGGATCATGTCCTGGGCCAAAAGCAGAGGCTTTAACCCACTGAGCTACCCAGGTGCCCCCAACACTCTTTTTTATGACTGAGCAATATTCCACTGTGTGTATATACCACATCTTCTAGGTCCATGCATCAACTAATGGACATTTGGGCTCTTTCCATAATTTGGTTATTGTTTGTAATGTTGCTATCAGGGTGGATGATGCAGGGGAGGTAGGTAGGGGATGGGTTAAGTGGGTAGGGGTATTAAGGAGGGCACTTGTGGTGAGCACTGGGTGTTATATGTAAGTGATGAATCACTAAATTCTTCTGAAACCAATATTACAGTATGTGTTAACTAGAATTTAAATAAAAACTTGAAACAAAAATAAAATAGAATTTAATACTCATTTATTAAAACAAAGAAAAAAGTACTTAGTAAACAAATAAGAAATGAGAATTTGCTTAACTTTGTAAAAAGAAGTATCTAAACTAAATCTACTGCCCTAAGTCAGAGGACAATCATGTGAAGCAAGAGTGGGGTAGAGAAAATGTGTTCAAATTGTATGACCTCCCTCCACATTTCTTAAATTTATGAACTGCATTAATGCTTTCTTGACTCTTATTTTCCAGTTGGATTTAATCAACTGAAGGATCAGGGAGAGATGAGAGGGAGGAAAGGGAGTTGTGAGGTAGGGGTATTTATTTCTAGTTACTTTCTTGCCAGATCGCCAAAGATTGGCCATATTCCTCTACGGGAACGTGACTGCTCCTGTAATAATAATTACACTTTCTGGAGTCAGAAGAGCCCTAGCATGCAAATGACTGCATGGTGCAAGTCCTCACTGTTTCTGCCTTCTGCTAATGCACAATGAATTTCTATGTAGATGAGAAGTAAACATTTGTGTTACCCCACTGAAATGGGGTTGTATGTTATCTCAGTTAATCTATGAAAATTCGCTTCTTGTTTAATTGAACTTTCAGAACAATTGACACTGTTGATCACTCCCTCATTCTTAAAACAGTTGTGTTTTAACAAAACTTTTAACAATCTGGTAGTGATCACTGCTAGGGATCAATGCTGCTTTTGATGCCTGTCTTATTCCTTTGGCCTTAGAAGTGCCATAATGTTCCAGGAATCCATGTGTCCTCCTTAATACCCTTCACACATTTAGCCCATCCCCCACCTACACCATCAAATTTCTCTCTTATGTTTTGCCTCCCTCTCTTTCTTTCCCTTTTCCCTGTGTTCAACTGTTTTGTTTCTTTTTTTTTTTAAGATTTTATTTATTTATTTGTGAGAGAGAGAGAAAGAGATCACGGATGGGGGGAGGGGTAGAGGGAGAAGCAGGCTCCCCACTGAGCAGGGAGCCCAAGGTGGGACTTGATCTCAGGACTCTGGGATCATGACCTGAGCCATAGGCGGATGCTTAACTGGACTGAGACACCCAGGCACCTTGTTTTGTTTCTTAAATTCCACATATGAGTGAAATCATATGGTATTTGTCTTTCTCTGACTGACTTATTTTGCTTAGCATAATACACTCCAGCCCCATCCATGTCATTGCAAATGGCAAGATTTCTTTATTTTTGATGGGTGAGTAATATTTCAGTGTGTGTGTGTGTGTGTGTGTGTGTGTGTGTGTATACACACCGCATCTTCTTTATCCTTCAAAAGTTGACGGACATTTGGCTCTTTCCATATTTTGGCTTCTGTTAACATCAGGGTGCATGTTGCCCTTTGAATCAGTATTTTTGTATCCTTTGAGTAGACACCTAGTAGAGAAATTGCTGAGTCATAGGTTAGCTCCATTTTTTTAACTTTCTGAGGAATCTGCATAGTGTTTTCCAGAGTGGCTTGCACCAGTTTGTGTCCTACTAACAGTGTAAGATGGTTCCCTTTTCTACACATCCTCTATCAACATCTGTTGTTTCCTGGAGTCATTAATTTTAGCCATTCTGACAGGTGTAATGTGATATCTCATTGTGATTTTTGATTTGTATTTTCCTGATGGTGAGTGATGTTGAGCATCTTTTCATTTGTCTGTTAGCCATCTGGATGTCTTTGGACAAATGTCTGTTCATGTTCTTTGCCCATTTCTTGACTGGATTTTTTATTTTGTGGGTGTTGAGTTTGATAAATTCTTGAATAGTGACCCTTTATCTGATATGTCATTTGCACATATCTTTTCCCATTCTGTAGGTTGCTTTTTAGTTTTGTTAAGACTTAACATATCCAAGGCCAAATTTGTGATTCCCATTTCCTCTCTCTGAAAATTTTTCATTGCTCCGTCTTCCTCTCTATGAAACTTTTTCATTGCTCTGTCTTTTCTAAGTGTATGAGACTACCTGTCCATCAATTGCTTAGATTGAGAGCACTGTAATCAGTTTTAACTCTTCTTAAATACTATGTCTAATACATAAAGAAATTCTTTATCTTTGAATTATTCACCAAATTGAATATACTTATTTCAGCTGTAATCACTAACATTTTAAGCTGAGCCATTTTTATCTCTTGTTTGAACTAATTCAGAACTCTATCGCCTAGTCTCTGATGATTCCTTTCTTTGCAACTCTTCTTCACAGCCAGACTATTTCTTTAAAAAAAAACCAACTGTCATTCTTCTGCTCAGAATCTCCACATGGCTTTTCAGTCATGTTTAGAACAAAATCCACAGTACTTACCAAGTTCTCTGTAAGGCCCTAGTTAACTCTGGTCCCTGGATAACTCAGACCTCTTGTCTGACTTTTCATACTCTTATTCAGATAGTCTGGACATTTTTTTTTTTATCCAAAAAAATGCCTGTCATGTTTTTCTGAAGTTTTATACCTGAGTTCCCCTCAGGTTAGGTTAGAAAGCTCATATCCAGATATTCATTTGGCTATACTTTCAGTTCACTTAATTCTCTGATCATAGATTACATTTATACAGGCCTTCCCTGACAACTGTATCCAGAACAGGTATTTATACTTTTCTAAAGCTCACTCTTTACATTGTTAGTGTTTTACTACTAAAAATCATACAGTACAATTAGCTTTTTACTTCTATTTCTTTTTGTTCTTTTCACTTGAATATAAAGTTCTATAAATTCAGATGCTTTTTCTATTTCATTCACTATTCAACATTGGGTCCCCTAACACTTAGAACAATGCCTGGGGACATAAGCACTGAAAATAAAAGAAACAAAACAAAAAAATCCCAACTTTAACAAAATAAGGAGAGGGAAAATTTCCTCAGTTTAATATGTGATGCAGAATAGTAACTCAAGGCAATCTAATTGAAGAGATACATCAAGTATCTAGATTATAATAAAATAATGAAATCCTCTTCTACATTCATTCTGCTTTACTTGACAATGCTGTATTTTTTAAGTTCCTCCAAGTTGAAAGTTTTACAGATTTAGAAACCATTTTAGTTCATGAGGAGATTCAGGTTATTTGTGGTGACAGCCAGCCTCTCTAATTCCATTCTCTCTATTACCAGACCATGAGTTGAGCATACATTGTCTTTCACCAGAATCAATATCTTATCTATTCAGCTCCCTGAAATGAGCTTTCATTATCCAGGTAGTTTTAGATAGATGACTTGCAACTTTTATTACCTTTAGTATTGCCAGCTAGGATATATTGGCAACTTTGTATAACGGGTATAGGCATATATCAGACTAGGTCACCTTGAGATTAAAAAATCGATGAGGAAGAAAATAACAGTTGAGTACTTCTGAGTTTAGCACTGATTATCAAAGTGACATAGTATATAACTAGTGACAAAAACAAACACATGGTGAACTCTAAAGCACAGTCCTGAGGTATTGAGCTATGAACTACATTGTGAGAACTCTGACTGGGTTAAATTCACTTATGAGACCCTTTATAGTATTTCTGCATCCTTGAAGCTTCTTGGAGCCTTGATACTCAGTCCCATAGTTGGGCAAAATTACAGAAGCTTATATGGATTTTTAAAATTATGAGTCTAAATTTAGAAAATCTTCACTAAAATAAATCCTTAGTATAAAATCATGTGAATAATTATATTAGTTTCCAAGAAAAGTCAAATTAGACAAAAAGTAGATTAGTGTTTAGTTAGGCCTGGAGATAAGGACACTAATTCAATGGAAACCTCTGTAAATTTACAAGCATTAATCTTTGAATTAAAGTGAGTAAATCCTATTGCATGTAAATTGTACTTCAGTATAATTGTTTAAAAATTCTATAAATAAAGGATTCTTTTGATGAAGGAGCATATGTAAAGTAAAATAATAAAATATATTTTACCAATATTACAAAATATTCCTCAAAAGGTAGAACATAGACTGCATATATTTAGAATCTTGTCAGTTTCTGGTTTAGGGAAAGCTGTTATAAAAAGAAAGACCAAAGAAATCCCCCAGCATACTCTTAGTCACCCTCTAATCCAAGATAGTAAATCATAAAGACTACCACATCCCAGGAAGAATTGCAGAAGTTAGTGGTAGCCCTCAAAATCAGAGGTGATTGTTTCCATGATATCTTCATTCAGTCCATTTGTATGGCCCTTTCAAAACACAGGTGAACTATGGCAGTTAATAGATTACTAAACCTAAAGGTGATACCACATTTGAAGCAGTTTTGCTAGATATGTTTTTAGAAAAGAACAACATGAATTCTGGTACTTGGATGTCACTATTAATGTGGAAGATGCATTCTTTTCTGTATCTATCAATAAATATTATCAAAATAACATCTTTTATTAAGAGAAGAGAACCAGTGTTTATTCACAGTTTTGTACCAGGGCTACTGTAACTCTCTTGCCCCTACGATATTACACTCTTTGGATGCTTTGGGGATATTTTATGATTTTATGGAACATCACTATAGTTTACCGTATTGATTTTATTATGCTAATTGAACCTGTTTTCAACAGGTATTCTAGATACCCTCATAAGTTTTATGCATCCCAGAATTGGTAAGTGAACTCCTGGGAATTTTTATAGCCCTGCCACTTCAATGAGGATTTACTTTCTGAAGTAAAAGACAAGTTATTATTCAACATACATTCTACCACTATGATAGAGGCACAGGGCTTACTGAGTCTTTAACACTTGGAACAATTGTAGAGCAGTACCAACAGATTTTCTTGCTTGGACCACATGAGTCTTAAATTCAGTGGTGTCAGAAGTATCCAAGTTAGCTAAACTTGTTGCATCTGTCTCGGGGTTGTGTCATCTGCAGCAGAAGAGTACGTGCTCTCCGAAAACCAAATCCTTATTTGCTGCAGAACCCGGTAGAAATTGAATGCCTACACCCAGAACATCTGACTATGCAACCAGAGCAGGTCTCTACAATGAAGACAGTTGTGTGAAATATAATTTAGTGTATATTTGAAGTGGTACATTTAGATTTAGGCCTTCGCATATCCAGAAGGAACAGTACTTTACATGAAAAGTTGTAATTGTTTCACTTACTCCCTAGAAGAAATTCTTCTCCCTTAGCCCATATATATGGCTTCTCGGGAGTTTCCCTAAGTGTGGAAACTAACTGGATGTGTTTCTTCAAGTCAAACTAAACTTCTGCTTTCCTACACTCTAGCTCAAAGATGGCCCTAAAGACAACGGTTAGAAGAAATGCTTCCAATGTAAATGGCCGTAAACAAAATGTAGGTAGATGTGATCTACCTTTATATATACAGACACTTGAGCAGTCACAGTTGGCTGGCCTGGTTGGTCAGGGGTCTGCAAAGAGCAAGATTGAGATGCAGTGAAGAAACAATAAGAACTTTATAGGAGAGGCACCTGGAACAATCATTGATGTAGGGAAAAGGCATGAGAATCTGGGTCTAAATTATTAACTACCTAAGCACCGTCGAACCTAGAGGAAGCCCTTTTGTAACAACAGGAAGGTAAGAGGAGTTTTCTTAAGGATAAATAATAATTAAGGATAAAAATAGTATTATATATATTATTATATGATATATTATATATATTAAGTATATTATAGTATTTTATATATATATATAAATTTTTATATATATATATATATATATATATATAAATTTATATATATATATATATATAAATAGTCCAACAACAGGGTTTCCCTTTCTCTGTGTCAGGTCTAGATACTGCCACTGCTGCATGCTCAATTTGCCAATACTGGAGATGAACATGGAGCATTCCATAGAGCCAAGTCAACTAATGGGAACCAGTCAACCACTTGGTCCTGGATTAATTATATCAATCTTGTCTGAAATGTTCAGGAATGGTGGTAGTCTATTCTTACTGGAATTGTCTTCTAGTCCATCTATGGACTAAGACCCAGTGCCTTTGCCAGTACTATTACCCTACCAGGGCTTATATAATATCAGATTTATACCTTGGCATGTAATATAACAATTCCTTAACCAAAGAAAGAATCCATATCTTGATGGCAAATAAATGACTAGTCTTATTTAAATTGTGGATAACAGATGATATATTTATTTATATGTATAACACATATTTGAGTATATATCATATGAACAATACATTTCAATATAAAAACAACCAAAATGGATAAAATTATGCATCCTTGTATGAGTATGTATACATTCATTTCTTTCATTCATTCCTTCTTCATTCATTTCACAAACATGTACTACCCCTTGCAAACTATTCTGTGTTAAGCTCTTGGAAGCATAAAGATGAATAAACACAGTCCGTGCATTTGAGGAATCTCTAGTATAAGAGAGAGCTATGTATTCTAAAATGAAAATACAACAGGGTTATTGCATGAGTAGTAGGTATTTGTGGTTACACATTTATTTTACGAGTAGTTAGTAGGTTTCTGTGGTTATACAGTATGAGTAATGATATCAGGGGAGGTACATAAAGAAAAATTTGAGAGGAAAATGTTGTTTTGTTAGTATTGACTCTTCAAGTGGAAACGATATTCCAGAAAAAAATGAATAACATGAAGAGGCAAGAGGTGTTGGAAGCCATGGTAGATTTGAACAATGATGTGTTTTGTTGCTAGAATCAGAATAGGTAGGATTTGTAGGAGATAAAGTATGTAAAGTAATTTAGAGTCAGATTTTAATAGGCCGTGAAGGCAATGTCACCTGGTTTGGATTTTATCCCATAGACGACATGGTGCCACTAAAAGCTTTTAAGCCGGGAAGTTATAGAACCCAATCTATATTTTAGAAACATCAGTCTGCCAGCAGTGTTGATAACACATTAAAGGGATATGAGATTAAGTTTTGGTGGTCACTTGAGAGGATATTGACATAGATGTGTTGAGAGAAAGGTTGCTTTTAAGAGATTTAGAAGTTAGGTTTTATAAAAATTGGTACAAAAAGCGCTAGCAATAAAATATAGCTAGCAATAAAATAAAATACTGTGTATCTTTATATATGCAATATTTGTTCCAATATCTTAACATTTTCCTCAAGTGAATACAACGTTGTCCTTGAAACTAGGAATTGTATCTTACTGGTCCTTTTAAAATTCTATATGTAGTAGGGGCATTGGGAATTTAAAAAAGACATTTATAATAAGTTTAATTTAAAAATTTTTACAAGATGTTGAAGGAATGTTTATGCCAGTCAAGAGATGATATCATGGAGGCTCCTGGGTGGCTCAGTGAGTTAAGCTTCTGTCTTCAGCTCGGGTCACAATATCAGGGTCCTGGGATCGAGCCCCACATTGGGCTCTCTGCTCAGCAGGGAGCCTGCTTCCCACTCTCTCTGCCTGCCACTCTGCCTACTTGTGATCTCTCTCTCTGTCAATTAAATAAATAAAATCTTAAAAAAAGAGAGATGATATCTTGAAGCATCTTTTTCCTTCTATTCAAGAAGCCAACCAGATGAAAAGGGAAGAAGATGACTCCAACTAGAGGGAAGTCATGGAAATATCCAAGAGTATGATGAATTCAGGGAACTTTAATAAATTTCGCATGTCTGAAACCTGAGGCACATTTGATGTTGAAAGAAAGGGTACGTTTTGAGTGGGTTTTGAATGTCATGATAAGGAGTTTGAATTTTATCCTAAGAGCAGTAAAGAATTATTCAAGAGGGAATGAAATCATCCATTTGATGATATTTTTAAAAAGACTATTCTGGCAGAAGCGTGATACATTTATTGAATGGACTACAATGTAGTGAGAAATAGAGGACAAGAGAGAAGGGGATCAGTTGCAATAGTAACTAAGAGCAAGACATAATGAGAATATGAAATGAAGTAGAGTTAGTTTATTGAGAAGGAAGAGCTAATATATCTTGATGAGGATTTGACGTTGACAGAGAGACAAGAAGACTAAAAGACTCTCCAGGCTTCTGACAAGGGCAAAGAGATAATGGTATTTGTTTCATGATCAAAAAACAAACAGTAAGAGAATAAAAAAAGCAATTTATTTTCTTTTTATTTATGTGTGTGTGTGTGTGTGTGTTTTGAAAGGAAGGTTAGATGTTAAAGATACTGAACTCAATTTTATATATATTTAAAATATATATATATAATTTATATATATTCAGTTGAACTGAATTCAATGATGTATATGTGTGTGTGTGTGTGTGTATCTGTGAGATACTAAACTGGGAAGTCCAGATACCTATAATAACGAACCAGTAGTCTTCTCACAGTTTCCCAAACATTCTGTATTCCTTAATTCCCTCTACCCAATAGCAAATAACACCACTTATTGAAGTCTATACATCAACATTTTATCTAATATATCCATATGTGCATATTTTTCAAAATTGATACGTGAACTGTACATCCAAGCTCCCAAACAATTTTTAAACCTCCTTATTATATTTCTCATAAGTGATATATTGAAAAATAGTTTTCTTGGTGTTTTGATGGAAATGTAGATAATGAAGGATTTTATCCATAGATGCCCAATTTATAGAGGTGCACTGTGCTAGTAACCTGATTCTGGAATATGGGGAGGGGTTTCTGTGGTTCAGTAGAATGAATTGCTGGTTTCTTAACTACAAATTGAGGCAATATTAGATTTGAGGACTTTGGTCTTTTTTCTGGACATAATTTTCTAGTTCCTCTTCCAACACTTCTGAAATTATACATGTATCGGCTATAGTAAATGGTTTTCAAACTTGTGCTGTTCACTGTGGAATCCCAGTAATGTTTCTACTGCTGACATCCAGGGACCTTTCTCAGGTCTAATAAGACCTTAATGAAATCACAATTATGTGCAGCTGCATCTTCTCATGGGTGCTGGATTTCATGGTTGAGTTTGGAGGATTTTATGAAATTTGGTCTTTTAGAGCAACAAGTTTATTAGCATTGCAGAGACATATATGGAAGGTATTTTGTTATGGGCCTAATTACATTTTGGAATACTCAGCTGGAATCATAAGCATACATTTTGTATACATTTCTGGACATAATGACTGTTATTATAATAATAGAATTCAAATATTGACGAGTATTGATGCATGTTTCAGTAAGAGTGATATTTTAGGGACATATTAATAACATTATTCAAATGTTATTGTTAAAAGATTATTTGAAATAATTTGCACTGTGTGTGCCTACTAAATACTTCCAGGAGGGAGGCAGGCAGCAGATAGGTAGGCAGGGGAACAGGATGGAAGAAGGGGAGAAAGAAATGAAAGAAGGAAGGAAGATGGCTGGCATTTTCTTCCTCTTTCCTCTCCCGCCACTTCCTCCCTCTCCCTCCATTCCTCTCCTTCTCTTTCTCTTTCTCCCTTCCTTCCCTTCCCTCTCTTCTTCCTCTTTCCTCCCTCTTTTCCTTCCTTCCTTGACAAGGAATCTGGTGAAGATCACAGCTGCACTGGTAATGTAACAGATTAGTATTTGGAGCACATGGAGATCCCTCTGTCTTCAGAAAGGTTAACATAATGGTATCAGCTTTGAATTTGAAATTGAAACGTCCCTAATGTGCCACACATTAAGGCTGGTTGCTCATTAACTGTTAAAACTTGAGACCTGAGTAGTTATGGACACCAACAAGTACACAGTGAAGAACAAAAATGAAAATTAAACACACCACAATTGCTCAAGCCGTCAATGAGCAAACATCGCTTCACTGCTTATTCCCATCAGCAGAGAGCAGACACAAGAGGGAAAGAAGTGGGATAGGTAGATTAGACTTCATGGTGCCTAGCTCTCCACCACAAGTGGCTCCTGTTTAAATCAAGTGAGCAAGTCTAGGCTTGAGATTTGTTTCTTTGTTTTTCTCACCCAGAGCAGGCAGTCAGCCTGTTGAGGGTGACACAATAACTCAGTTCCACACATGTGTGCTCAGAGATGAGCCCAAGACTTCATATACAAATTTAAGAGCTTTTTCCATTTCCCTTCTCTCCTTAGTGTTCCTTACATCCTGTGGTCCCTAGGACCCCTTTTCGTGGTTCTCTGGCTAAAAGAATGGTGTTTTCACCTACCCGGGTTGCCACTCATTCCTTTAAATGGGTCTGCTTTGGGGGCCAAGCAAAGAGAGAGAGGTAACAGGAATTCCCCCCCCCCCAACACACACACACAAACTGTGACTCATAGGAACATCGATTTTCTAGTTCCTTTGGCCAAACAGAAGTATTTTCCCCTCATAATTTTAGTTACCTTTTGCCCTCTTTGTCCCATTTTTGTGGATATTCTGTTCTGGTGTATGTGTATATGATAGTGTTTAATTTTCTTTCTTTCTTTCTTTCTTTCTTTCTTTCTTTTTTTTTTTTTTTTTTTTTTTTTTTTTTTTTTTTTTTTTTTTTTTTTTTTTTTTTTTTTTTTTTTTTTTTTTTTTTTTTTTTTTTTTTTTTTTTTTTTTTTTTTTTTTTGCTTTTCAGTTTGAGAAGTTTCAAGTTCATAGATTTTTTATTTAGCCATGTTGATGAACTCATCAAGGCTCTCTTCATTTCTGTCACAGGGTCTATTATGTCTAACATTTTAATTCTTAGTTTCTGTCTCTCTGCTTACATCACCCATCTATTCTTATGTGATGTTAATTCTTTTCCCATTGTAGTCCACAACATATTAACCACAGTTATGTTAAATTCCCAACATCTGTGTTCTGAGTCTAATTTTAATGCGTGCTTTGCATCTTTAGATTGTATTTTTACTTGCCTTTTGGCATGCCTTGTAACTTTTAATTGAAAGCCAGATAGGTGGTATTAGATAATGTCAATCTTACTAGAAGCTGCTTGTGTTTACTGTTTATTCTAGGTATAGATACCAGAGGCTACAAATTCATCTAGTGTCTTTGTTTTTGTCTCCTCTCTTAAGTTTGGGCCTTCCTAAGTAGGTATGGGGGAAGGGAAACATTCTATAATGTCTTATTATTAAATTTCAGTCTTTTAGTGAGCAAAAGACTTGGGGCCATGGCCTTCACAAATATTTCCCAGTGACTTAGTTTCCTCTGTACACACAGCTTAGCTGAGACAAGAATGCTACAAGGTGCAGGAGCATGAGAAATGTCATGGTTGGTTATGGCTCTGCTAAAATCTTTTCTCCCTGGAGAGCAAGCCTATGGTTTTTTGTTTTGTTTTGTTTTTTGTTTTAAGATTTTATTTATTTATTTGATAGAGAGCACACAAGCAGGGCGACCAGCAGGCCGAGGGGGAGGGAGAAGTAGACTCCCCACTGAGCAGGGAGCCGGATGTGGGGCTCAGTCACAGGACCTCGGGATCATGACCTGAGCGGGGCAGATGTTTAAGGACTGAGCCACCCAGGTGCCCACAGGCCTATGTTTTAAGATGTATTTCACAGTGATCACTGTCCTCTTCCCACTGCCAGAGCCACGTGGGGATCTTTCTTGAATTCTTACCTTCAGAACCTAACAGGAATCCAGGAGGTAAAACTCATGAAAATTTTACCCAATGAAACCCATGAAAAGTTTACCCCCTAATACCTTGGCCCCCAGGAGTTTCACATTCTCACACGAGCACACTTAGCCTCCCACAATGTATCAGACTTACCTTTGAAATCTTTTTACCAGTTTGTGGCTTCAGTAGCTTCTTTTCCAGGTAAGTAAATCTACACTGTGACTCTCTGGTTTGCCTGTCCTTTCAGGTGTCAGAGTGCCAATTCACCCCACAACCATAGTTCTCTGATGTATCTAAGAAAAGTTATTGATTTTTAGTCTTTGAGGGTTTTCTTGCTCTAAGAATGGGAATGACAACTTCTAAACTCTCCAAATGTCGAAGCTGAAATTGAAAGTCCCAAATGTTATTTTATTGGTATTTGTTCTTCTCTATGTTTTCTGAGCTTTTTTGATATATTAGCTGTCTGTTAATTAAAAGATTTTGGGGTGCCTGGATGGCTCAGTCAGTTAAGCATCTGCCTTCCCCCCAGGTCTTGATCCCAGGGTTCTGGGATCAAGCCCTAAGTCGAGCTCCTTGCTTAGTAGGGAGTCTGCTTCTCCCTCTCTCCCCTGTTTGTGCTCTTTCTTTCTCACAAATAAACAAATAGAATCTTTAAATTTTTTTCTTTAAAAAAAAAAAAGGATTCTAAGCACTATTTCTTAAAATATTTCTTCTCTCACATTCTTTCACTCTTCTTCCGAGATTTCAGTTACATTTACAGGAAACCTTCTGATATTGTACCATGGCTGTTGGATACTCTCTTATATTTTATTAGCATTTTTGTCTCTTTGTGTTTCAGTCTGGGTAATTTCTATTAACCTATATTAAATTTGCTGATTCTACTCACAGATCTATTAAACATACTGGTGAGCCTTTCAGAGGCATTCTTCATCTATGTTATTTTGCTTTTTATTTCTAGCATTTGATTGTATTTGATAGTTTTTATATTACTGCTAAAATTAGTTATCTGATGTTGCATGTTTTCAACTTTTTCCATTAGTTGTTTGCATACTAGTCATAGTTACTTTCAATTCCTTGTGAGGTAGATCTAGCCTTCATGTTAGATCTCATTCTGGCTGTTAATGTTTTATTCATTGTCAGTGTGTTGTTTTTCTTGCTTCTGAGATAGCTCATACTTTCTTTTGTTGAAAGCCATATGTGTTATGTAAAATAATGGAGAATGAAGTAGAGTTGATGCCTGGAAACAGGCCCATCTTTTCTTCTGCTAGGCCTTTAGTGTGTGGGGTTTAAATTCATGTTTCCAGAAGTTAGGCTGGAATTAGGTTTATAGTTGCAGTGGTTGCCCCAAGTGCACCACAGATTTCAAGTTCCTTGACAATACTTTGTTTTTGTGGGCAGAGTGGTCTGATGGGGGGTTGCATCCTTGTTTGCTCTCCTGTCAGTGTAGGCCTTCCCTTCATGCTTTGCCTTAGTTAGGGTCAATCTCTACACTCTTGCAACTTTCCCAGCATCTTTCCACTGTTAACTGGTCACAAGACACTTGCTAGCCTGGTGGTGGCCAAGCAGAGGAGCATTCTCCATTGTGCCTGTGAAACCTCAGTTTTTGATAAGCACTGCTCTTTGTGTCCCTGAAGCATAACCTTCTTGCTGATACTGCACCTTTACACCATTGGTTCTGCACCCAGAATATATTCCTGCCTTTCCAAAAGGGACTTTTCTCTTACCATACCTGCAGTGGGTTTTCTCCAGGGTCCTAAGGGTGGCAGTGTTTGTTGCCCTTCCTTTCACAGAATAAGGCTTTAATTCTGTTGTGGGCATAAGGAGGTTCCAGGCTGAGTTTCCTGACCCTCCTAAACAGACTGTTCTCCTTCCGTAGTCACACATCATGAGAGATACTTCCTCAGGTCTCTCACCACTTTGTCTTCCATCTATCTTCTTTTCCTCTTGCCTCTATCCTTCCCTTTCCCCCACCCTCCCCCATCCTCATTTTCTTCTTTCTTTATGGTTATATGGTGTGGATAATGGAGAAGAGCCTAGAAAAGGATGTAAAGTCTTCCTATCTGTGTGACCTCCAGGGGCTCCACACTGGTGACAGTCCTCACTCAGTTTCCAGTAACTCACTAACGTTTGTAGCTAATTTAGTTTGTCTCGGGTTAGCAAGTGCTTGTGTTCATCTTTCCATTCTTTCCCTGCAGGAGTCCATCTCATTAGATTTATAGGTGGTTGATTGCCCTGTGACTTCAGTTCTCTGATGTGTTCAAGAGGAGTCACAAACTTGCATTTTGTCCAGATTTTAGTGTTATTACAAGTTGAGAGGGAATGTTTTTTCTAGTTCTCTACATCCTGGGCAAAATCCAAAAGTTGATCTCTTTATTTTTGATTACTTTATCTAATTTATTGAGTTTGAGTTGTCTTAAGTAAGAGCCTGCTGTTTATTACTTGATTGGCATTTTTTATATAAAAAAATCCCCAAAGCCTTTGTGGAGTTCAGTATTTTTTGTTGTTGTGAAGCTGAGCTAAAACATTTTTAAAAGCAAAGCAAGAGCAAAGAAGAATGAAAAGACGAGGGAAGAGTGTTTTGTGTTCACATGAGATTTACAAACAGTTGGAAACTAGATGAGACTGAAAGATAGAGAAGGAATTACCTTTAATCAAAGGGTTTCCCTTTTGGTTGTATTCTAAGTCCCATGATGAATGTTATGGCAGTTTCTCTATTACCAAAATCTAGTTTACAGGTTCACATATCACAGTTTTCTGTGTTCTCACTAGACACTACTTAAATAACTCTCATATTTGTTCTCAGACTTCCACATAGATCATTTTCCTTTGTCTTTCCAGATACTTTAGCTACTAAAATTACTTTCTGTGTGAGTTAAAAGCCCAATTCATAACCGCCTTTACTTTCAATACTGATTAAACTGAATGTACTATCTTCCCTTTTCAATTATTGGAACTTTTTTTGCCCCATGGCACTTCCCTTTAGAAAATCTAGTTTATTTTGCTTCATCACAGCAAATTACCTTAATTCAGGCTGATCCAATATCTTTCTTCTGGTATTCATTTTAACCTATATTATGTTTGCATTATAATATATAATGCTTTTTCATGTGCACTTTTATAAAATAAAAATCCAGATAATTTATTGAATGCTTAGTGCATATTGGTTGATTGAGTAACCCAAGCTTGGTCTTCAACGTTTTTCAATTCCCATGAATACTTTATCTCTTGTTTTACAGCTGTAAATCTATCCACTTTGTATAGACTGATAGATCTAAATATACAGTTATAACTGCATATCTTGACCAAAAAAAAAGAAAAAAAAATCAACTGGTCTGGTGATCTGACAACTCAATTTATATATGTTTAATTTATTTTGTTTTTATAGATGTGACCAGAAACTCCCTGTTTCATTCTTTTGGGAGAGGAAAGTTGACTCATCATAAAATAACTGATAATATTTTGTTCCATGGATTCCAGAACATACATAGCTTTGCGGTTTTTAATTTCAAGGGCTTTGTTAGCACTAGTGAAAGAAGATAAACTGTTATATGAATGGCACGTTCCCGATGGATCAAACATTCCTATTTTATATAAGCAAACAAAATGCACTTTACTTTTAATTGCAAAATATACTAAATTCTACTATAGGTTTTTTAATATAAAATTAAAAACTATTACAGCTTTTTAAAAGAGTTTAGAATTTTTTAAATTTAAAGTATTAATTCTTTACCTGATTAATTATAACTATATTCACATAAATTCCCTAGTTTGATATATTCCATGAAAAATCCATACTACCAAGTTTTTTTTTTTTTTTTCCAGTATATTTTACTCAGTCTTTCTCTTTCAGTTTTCTAATACTTCTAGGAGACTTCTTACAACACATACAATATATTTACCCATCTAGATACCTGATTTTTCTTTATTCAGTACTGTGTTTCTTTTAGTAAAGTTTAATTCAATTTTTTTTTAAAATTTCATACATACTTGTTATTAGAGCAAACACAACTCCTAAAGTTATAGCTTCAGTGAGGTCAGTCTGTATTGTATTGCCTGTGGTGTTATTTTCTTTCTTTTTTTCTTTCAAAGATTTTATTTATTTGAGAGAGAGAGAGAGAGAGTGAGCATATGAGTTGGGGGAGGGGCAGAGGAAGAGGGAGAAGCTGACTCCCCACTGAGCAGGGAGCCTAAAGGACTTGGGGCTTGATCCCAGGACCCTAGGTTTATGAGTTGAGCTGAAGGCAGAAGCTTAACCCACGGGGTCAGCCATGTGCTGTTATTTTCTACTCATAAGTATTTCATATATTTTAAGAATAGTAATTTGTATTCTTCAGTGTTAAACTAAAATATACATTGTATTTAAATATCCATTTGCAAAAAAATATCCATTTTATTACTCTTTGAAAGGTATATTGTATTCAACGTTTCAATTGATTTCAGTATAGTAAATTTTCGTTGAACAAACACTTACTGCCTAGCTTGTATTAGGGATAGTGGAGTTCAAAAATATATATGCCATAGGCAATGATCTCAAGTAGTTTAACTATTTATATTCTATCAATCTAGTTATGCACATTTTAAATGTATGATAAAATTGTGTAACTATATATAGGTATTGCTGTATATGTACTTACATAGCATATGCATTCTCACAAAAAATCAACTAATTAAAAACAAATATGTAAATATTTTCAAAATGTTGAAAGGGTTTTAATATTACCTTTAAAATGTAACTTAAACTATCCTAAAATTGTGTATATACCCCAGTTCTTAAACAGAGGTAGTTAGAATAAATAAAAAGATTTCAAAACAACATTATTGGTATCTAAAATTAGAACATCATGGAAATCTTTCCTTAATTTTATTTTTTATTATTGAGGAACAGTTGGATTATAATGATCTATGGCTTGCAAAATAGTTTAGACTTATCATGTATTCTCTTACAAATTCTGTTATTACCACATATTATTCAACTGCATTCTTTTTGTTACTTGTTTTCTTAGGATTACTTAATGGTTGCCTTAATTTTAGGAAAACTGTGTGGGTGGGGATTTGAATTTATGGTGCAAAATGTCCACTTATCTGGGAAGTTATGAGGTCCTGAATCTACCATATTCTTTCAATTTACACATGCATTACAAGTGTCTGAACAGAATCCTTTTGTTAATTAGGTAATGTGAAGTAGGTAGATGACATGCTGAAGTAAAGGATGTGTATATTCAGTTTTTGATTCAATAAGTAATTGCACCATTCTCGCTGATCAAGAAGTAGTAAATGCAGCAGATGTATTTTCTATACTAAACCTTCGATAGATTAGCTTGTTTTGTTCTGTTTTGTTTTTCCTTGTATCTTGCCTGTGGCCTATGTCTCCAGAATATTTATAAGATCCTCCAATTCTTGATCAGGAAATGACTGTCACTAAGGAGATTTGCTGATGTTTTGGAAAAGAGTATCATGCGAATATAAGTCTTTGTAAATATTGCCTTAATAGATCTTAAAACTGGAGACCAGAATAAATAAAACGAACATAGTGTTTTCTAAGAGAAAACAAAAAAAGCAGATCAATCCTTACCCAGGTACTGTAGTAATTATCTGTAGACAAGAGGTCTTACTCTACCTTCTTTAGGGAAAAAGTAAGTATAATTCAGACCAAACAATGACAAACATTAATTGGTTTTTAAAAAGAAGAGAGTTCCTAAGGAAAGTAGTGAAACCGCCAATCTCCACTTTTTGTAGCTGAACAATGGGGACATATTACCTTTTAAGAGATGACTCATTCTGACTTTATCAACCCTCTTGTTTTGCACTGTAAGCCTAGCACTCACACATCAGCGCCCATTTAAAAGGCATCCAAATTATATTGCCTGTCAGATTGGTAGTACATAATCAGAGAAAAAAATAGCCAGCATTTTGATTCTAGTGGAATAGATAGAGGGATGATTTTGGGAGTGATCTCACTTCTGTAAATTCAGAGGAATCTTTCAGTAAGGCTAAAAGGGAAAGGTATTAAGACAGGCCATGCTCAGTATGAGACCTGCACACATCTTGCACCCCACAATTTAATTCAAATTAGCCTGTGCATGTTATTTCATTATCTCATTCTAATTTCAGTACCACAGATGTTACCTTATGCTATAGTACAATGCATGAATCTTTTTTTTAAGTACTTTCCATATAACATTGTGAGTGTGTGTGCACTATTTCTCCATTCTCACAATGAAGTAAAGGAATCTGGATTTCTCTGTGACAGAATTATACATAGATTCCTAAAACTGCTGCCAACAGAATATATTTCACTGGAAGTTTTAGTGATAAAGTATGGGACCAGTGTATGAACTCTTCCTATGTTTGCCACTATCTGATTTAATGTCTTTATGATTTTTGTTGGTTTTGCTGTATATCCATGCTGTGTTTCGAATATGTCTCTTCCAAATTTATATGTGAAAATCCCATTTCTCAAAGGTGATCATATTAGGATGTGCGGCTTTGGGATGGAGCTGTTATGAGTGTGGAACCTCACAAATAGGGCTAGTGCCTTATAAAAGAAGCTTTAGAGGGATCTATAGTTCCTTGTGCCACGTGAAAGTACAATGAGAAGTCTATATGACCCAGAAGAGAGTCCTCACAGAAACATGCTGGCACACTGATATCAGACTTCCATCCTTCCAAATTCTGAACAATAAGTTTCTGCCCTTTATCAGCTACCCAGTCTGTGGTATTTAGTTATAGCAGCCCAAATGGATTAAGATAACCCATTTATGAAAATGCAGGTAGTCAATCTGACATTCCATGAAATTCATGAGATGTGTCAACTAGAATGTGGTAGGGTACTTGGGACATGCTAAATTTCGTGTCTAAGAAAAAATGAATTCCATATAACAAAATCTAATAAAACTGAATTCTATTAATTCTTTATGTATTAAAAAGCCTGTATAACATTCTCTGCTAGGCCTCTCTTAGTCTTATGGAGAAGGAATTACTTTTGAATCAGTAGGTAAATTGTTTTATTATTTGGAGTAAAAAAACAAGGTTTAAAGACAGACGCTTAAGAGGTTTTGGAGTGATTGTAATCCTGTTCAGCCTCTACATTGATACATAGATTTGGGTAACCAATCTCAAAGGAGAGACTGAAAACAAATGGTTATATTTAATTGTTCATTACAATTATAGGGCTTTTCCTATTTATTTGTCATAGTGTTTAATTCCTAATAACAAACATTCTATGAATCTCAGAGAGAATGGCTGTTTGGCTACAGGTGAGGTAATTCAGAGACTGGATAGGACCATCACTAGAGGAAAGTCATATACTTCCACAGTAGAGCTCTTCTACTACATTGTCTTATTTTTCATTATATGCAGGAGTGGATATAATCCCCTAAGACTTTACTGAAAGAAACCTGACCTATTTCTTCTAATCAGGTAATAACCAGATTTCCTTTGCTAGACTTAAAACTGTTTCTGATGCACAACACATTTTCTGAATGATTGAATGTTAAAAAAAAAAAAAATCACTAAATTTACATAAATTTACATGACAAGCATGCCATGTCTGTGTATCCATTCATCCGTTCTGGGGGGTTTTAACATAACTGTCATATAACAACATATGAGCAGAAAAAAATAATCCAGAGACTTGAATTACCTTTTTTTAAAGATTTTTATTTATTTAATTATTTGAGAAAGAGAGCAGGAGGAGGGGGAGCGGCTGAAGGAGAAACAGACTCTCTGATGAGCAGGGAGCCCAATGTGGGATTCAGTCCTAGAACACTGGGATCATGACTGGAGCTGAGGGCAGATGCTTAGCTGACTGAGCCACCCAGGTGCCCCAAGACTTGAATGATTTTAATAAAGAGTCCATAATCTAGTTTATCTTCTTCAATTGACATAAAGAAAATACTCCTCAACCTTGCCATATAAAATAAGAATCCAGATATTATATATTATAGAAGTTTTAAGTTTTTAAAATATTCTTATGAATATGGTTCTTATATGAAGTGATCCATGGGAGGGGGTCTTTCTTTTAATACCAAATGACTGAAAATAATGATTCATGTTTTTATTTTTTTTTTCAATTGTTTCAGTGATACCATATATGGATTTGAGATAAAATGACTCTATTATTATTTTTAATCATTTTAGTTTATATTTTCTGCAGCGAACAAGAGATTTATAGCTTTCTCTCTTCCCAGAAAAGACTTTGAGATTAAGAAGAAAAGCTCTGCCCCAAAACAATTTTATCAGTGTTATCTCTGTTGCAACACTACTTTGGAATCGAAAAATATTGCCTCTTCAGATATTGAATCTCTTTGTCTCTCTCTCTCTTTCCATGGAGTGAAAAGTGTTGGTCCAGATTACTGTGACAGTGTCCAAAGAGAAAAAGGAAAAGGAAAGAAAACCATGCCATCAGTAACAAATCCAGTAGGTTTACAGAATAATCTCAAACAAGAAAGGACAGTCTAGAGAAAATTGGCTCTATTTCAGAAGAGCCCGTTAGTTAGAAGCATAACAGATCCATTATCATTAGAAAACAGAGAAGCAGGCTGTCTATACAGTGTTACCTAAGAAAAATCTGAGCCCTCCATGTTCTCAAATAACTTTAACAATAGTTTTACAAGCCTAATTCATCTTTGGGATAGGGCAATAAATTCTGCTATTCAAATTCCAGTAATCTCTTGGGAAAGTTAATTAATTCACTCCCCAATATATTTTTTAAAAATTTGCTTTCTTATAAAATATTTCAACCTCATAGGAAATTACAGATTTAAAAATTTATGTATGTTATGTGAACAAATATTAATATTTAGCAACTAATTATTTGGTAAATATTATATACCAGGCAGTTTGTTAAAGAAGGACAGAACAGTCTGCCTTCATTGGCCTTTGATTCTTATAATTGAGACTTGTGCACATAGCTTCCTATAGTAAAAGATTGAAAGTAGAAAATGCTATGGGTTGATTATACACACAATACCATAGGAAAATGAAAATATGTAATAATGTGAGAACAAGAGGAAGAAGACTTTAGGTTCAAATCTGCTGAGATTTTGTTATGCTAGTGGGTAGAAGAGGATTGTTGAGTTGAGGTTATAAGAGAGGGGGTAACTCTGTATCCATTTCACAGTTGTGCCCTTAAACATATCAGGTGTCTGTAGAGGGAAATATATTTCCTCATATATAGTGCTAGCAAATACAAATAAATGAGATGGGAGAAGTTCTAGCGGTAAAGGAGAAGGTGTTATTTATATAAAGTAGTCAGGTAAAACTTGTCTGATAAAATTACATATGAGGGGAAAGCTAGTGGAAGGAAAAGAGTGAGCTCTGTGAATGGCTACCTGGGGTGGGAAGTGAGGGTAGGTTTTGAATCTTCCCGACAGAGACAAAAGCAGTACAAAGGCTCAGTCTGGAGAGTAACTGCTGAATAACAGGAATGAGGAAGTGGTGGGGGTGACTGGACGAGGGGAAATAAAGATGCGGAGTGTGAGTAGTTAGACAAGTGAGCTAAGAGGTAGATGAGTTGTACTGAAAATTAAGGAATGTTACATAGACTTTCTAGAGTACCCAGAAGAGCACAACATTGACAAATGATTTTGATTAATTTGCCTAATAAATCTCTAAATTAAAATAATCTTCTAACTAAGATTAGACAGATGGCTGTTTTTACCATACATTTTAACCCCTGATTAATTATTTCTCATTTTCTCCCCTAAATTGACTTTCCCATAACTACATTTGGAGCATCGATCATTTGATAAATAATAGAAGATTTTAGTTCTTTAAATTCTGAGACTTGAAAATTATTTTACCAGATGGACTGAGGTTTGTATCTTAACCGTATCTGACTTAGGTGATATTACCGATTAACTGCTGAGTAGAAATGGTACATGGAAATTCCATTGAGAAAAAGACGGTACTTTTCTTTCCTTTTCCTTTTTCTACCTTGGACATATCAGGACCCTTGTCCAGCACTTTTCTCTCCATAGAAAGACAGAGAGAGATCAGAAAAGGTTCAGTATCTGAAGAGGTAATTTCTTCCTTTTAATCCCAAGGCACTGTTACAATATAGGTAATACTAATAAAATTTCTTTTGGGGTAGAATTTTTTTTTTAAACCTGATGTTTTCTCCATGAAGGGAGGAGAAATCTATAAATCACTGTTTACTCCAGAAAAAAAAAAAGTCTGAAAGAATAGATCACAAAAGATGTGTTTTATCATAGACTTATTTTATCATAAGCTTCAAAGAAACTGCATCTTAAATTTCAGTGGACTTGCTGGATATTTGGATGTGTGCAGCTTGCCCTGAGAAAGGTAAAAATAGCAATGAAGATAATTAGAAAACTGTGATCTTCTATTTTATAGTAAGACAGGGAGGAGATTATAAGGGCAAATACACATTAAAGATAAGAAGCTTAATTTTCCCTGTTAAAAATAGTTTCTCCCTTCACTTTTCTTAGAGTCCTTACTTTAGAAAACTTATAATGTTAAGTTCTATTAGGAATGTATATAAATTTGTTATAAAGCAGAATAGTCTCTTACCAGCTTTAAGATCCAGGAATGTCTCTTTCAAGGTGTCGGGAACAATGTCTGGTATGTAAACATCAAGGCAGATGGACACCCTATCTCCCAGTTTCTGTAGAACAAATGGGGGGAGCCTAACTTGGCTGAGCACTTCCTTCCAAGTTGCAAACTACCTTCTGTTCTAAAGACATGAGTTTATTGTTCCTTTGAATAAAGCCAATTAGCAAACTAGGATAACTATTCTGATTACTGAGAATGAAGTCTGTATGACAAATAGTGCTGTCAAACCCTCTTACCTGAGATCCAGTTATTATTTATCTTGAGAACATGTGTGTAATGTGTTATCCTTGCTTGTCTTTTTAAAGGGAGAGATTTCTTTCTGTCTGTGCAATGTTTTAGTGGATTGATATTTAGTGGTTTAATATTTATTAGTAGCAAAACTGTTTTCTTTCTCTTCTACCTTTGTGAAAAGTTCTCTGGATTAGGAGATTTTAAAAAAAAAATCTATTTCCCCAATGCATGAATGCATGTGATGTATTTATTTAGTACAGCTACTTTTGCTGGTCTCTAAGTTCTAGGAGTATAGGGCTTTATCTGTTTTATTCTATATCTCTAGTATCTAAATACTGCCTGACATGTAGAGATACCATATAATTATCTGAGTAAATAAATGTATCAATCAATCAATAAATGAACTAGAATTTATCATGTGATTTTTGTCACCAAATATTTCTTTGATGAAATGTCATTTCTACTTTCTGGTAGCTCCAAAACCTAGTTCTATGTTATAAACTAGTATATAAAGCATAGAAAGATCCAAACTTTTAATTGGGGTAATTAAACCCCCAAGTACTCAGACATCTTTAAATCTTATTCAGGACGGTAAGGATGTAGTGATAAAACAGAAAATGCCTTGGTCTCCATTCCTGTCTGGTGCCCTTTTCATTGCGTAAGGAAGGGAACAAGTTCTTAAACCCTTATATTAGAACTTCTTATGTTCTGGTATCAAAATTGTAGTACACATGACGAGTTAACCACAGTATCTTTTTGCAAGTCATAAAAGTTTTTTTTTCTGACTTACACATCATTAGGAACCTTAGATAGGAGTGTGTCTGAGAACAGTGACATAAATACTGTTCCCTACAAGAAGGCATTTCAAGGCTTTTGTAAAAGATGTGTATATAGCTATATTCAGAAGAACCCGAGACTTGAAACATACCAACATCCCAGTTTGTCTGAAGGAAAAGGATTTGTAACAGCTGCTAGCCACAGGTCTCTGTACCCAGTGATGCTGATAAAGTAGAGAGGAAAGTTGCAGAATTTAAATTAGACATAAGAGATACATTTTAGAGGATATTATAGGGAGCAATCCAGCCTTAGTAAGATAATATATATGAAACCCTAATAGTTTACCCTGCAGAATGATTTTTGTATATTTTATGCCAAGAAAAACAATGCTTAGATACTAAAAAATGAGCTTCCACAAGATTTCCCCATAAACTCTTTGGCTCTAAGGATTATTTATTATTGTTTCTCTATTGCAGATTAAGAATATGTGGAAGAAAAGTAGGAGAGTGTGATAATTTGAATACACTGATGATAGCTTTAGTTTCGGGGTATTCTTCTGAAACTGAAAATACTTAAAGCCTTCATTGAGCCTTCAGGCAATTCAGCAGTTCTTTTCTCCAGCTGCTTCTAAAACCATTTATACCACAAAGCCTATTGGACTTCCTAACATACCCCTTCCAGGAATCCACATTCAGATTTGATTGTACCTTAGAGGTGATGGATGCCGCAGGCCTAAGTTCCACTTGGGCAAACATTCAGAAGACCCACTGAAGCCATGAGATGTCATTTGCATAGTTATGGCTGCACAGCCAAAGCTTCTACCAATTCCAGAAATAAAAGTAAGAGTTATGATAGAGGAAGGACTCCAAGTATTACAAGAAGTGCTCTCGGCTCTATTTGTCCTCAAGAATTATTATGCAAACATATTAAACATGTGATTTCTTGTAATCAAGTGGACAACTTTACAAAAGAATTATCAGCTTGTGTTTGAGAAAGAGAAGTTATTCTGTTAGAATTAATTTATGTCTGAAATTATGCTTAGATTTCTCAGATAATTTTGGTGATGGCACTTCTTGTAGCTGGAGTATAATTTCATTTGGTATGGAAGCAGTTTTTTTAACATAATGTTTCTCACAGAAGCAGGTTTGCTTAACAATCCACAGACTTACAGGAAGACTTCAGAAGAAATGGATCCATTTGCAGGGGGAAAAAAATCTGTTGCTAATACTGACTGCCAGAAAGAGACTGAATTTGCTCTTAATGTAAAGAGCTTTATTATCACAACTAAACAGACATGGGACATTAACATAAACGATTCAGTATATTTTATGCCATTTATGTTGGTATGGACCAAAATGTGCCCTCTGCTCCCCACAATTTATATGTTGAAGCTCTGGTCCCCAACAAGACTATATTTGGAGATTAGGAATTTAAGGAAACAGTTAAGGTTAAATGAGGCCATTAGGGTGGGGCCCTAACCCAGCAGGCCTGTGGCCACATGCAAACAGGAAGAGGCACCAGGAGTGCATGTACACAAAGGGAAGGCTATGTGAGGATACAGCAAAAAGGTGCTAGCTGCAAGCCAAAAAGAGAGTTCTTACCAGAAACCATCCCAGTTTACAGTTTGATCTTGGAAATCCAGAATCCAGAACTGTAAGAAAATGAATTTCTGTTTTTTAAGCCCCTCAGCCTGTGGTATTCTGTTATGACAGCCCAAGCAGACTAATTACATATGCTAATGCCAAGTCCTTTTAAATATGGAATCCCAAAGATGGGAAAAGTGACTCAAATAAGGCGGCTATTGTGCCTTTTCTTAAGGTGATAAATATGGTAATGTATCTCTGTCAGACAAACTTTCAGAAGCAGACTTAATGGTTTTTTTGTACTCTTAAGTTTATAACTGGCTATTTGGGAAGGTCAGGTCACAGAAATGGCCAATTTGGTCATACAAATCTCCTTGGGGGCTTCAGCTCAAAGCACTTTATATTGATTCCTAGGTAAATAATATGGTGACTTGAAGCATCTTTTCTCATCTGATTCTTTCAGCTCACTTATTTTGTATTTTTCTCCTACAAGTTTCCATTAATTTCTTATTGTTCCTCCCCAGCCAATTCACTCTCCCCCAAATTTAGCAACTACTTTCTCTGGTAATTTTCTACCTGTATGCTGAATTTACTCCTTTGCTCTTAGATAATTGTTTCCTTTCTTTCCTGCATTTGTTTCCTTTTTGCTGCATTTCTCTTAGTTGGTTCTCCTCTTAAATAATCTCATCTCCCCAGTATATCACTTCCCCAGTACTCTCACTAGAACTTTCTGTGGATTTCATCTTCTGTCCAGTTTCTCTTCTGCTTTTGTGTTTAAATTTATTGATTATTATGTCCATCTTTTGTATTTCCATCTTTTGTATGTCCATCTTTTCTACCCTACTTAATATATGCTATCAAAAGAGCTTATCAAATTCACAAATTCTGTTAAGTATTTTTCCAGATATTATCTCTGGAGCATCTGGATAGTTCAGTTGGTTAAGCACCTAAATTCTGGTTTCAGCTGTGGTCATGATCTCATAGGTCAAGAGATCAAGCCCCATGTGGGACTTCAAGCTCAGTGGGGAGTCTGCTTGGGATTCTCTCCGTCTGCCCATCCTATCACTTACATGTGCGCATGCTCTTCCACTCTAAAATAAATAACTAAATCTTTGAAAAAAAAAATCTTGACATCAGAAGCTTCCCCCCAACCCAGTGATGGCTTATTTTGTGATCAAAATCTATTCCAAGGGGGGGCCTGGGTGGCTCAGTGGGTTAGGCCTCTGCCTTCAGCTCGGGTCTTGATCCCAGGGTCCTGGGATCGAGCCCCATATCGGGCTCTCTGCTCAGCAGGGAGCCTGCTTCCTCCTCTCTCTCTGCCTGCCTCTCTGCCAACTTGTGATCTCTGTCTATCAAATAAATAAATAAAATCTTAAAAAAAAGTTTATTCCAAATAGTGGCCACCACTTATTAATTTATTGTTCATATAAATAGGTAGATAATAGCAAATGTCAGTCTGGTCAAAATCATGGTTACTTTGGAACATACTGGCAACACAAGAGTATGTTAGGTAGAGATGTGATAAAATAAACAGAGATTTTACTTTATGGCATGGTCATTGGAATGGTTAATTTTATGTGTTGACTTGGCTAGATTATATATAGTACCCAGTTATTTAATCAAACACTAATCTAGTCATTGCTGTGAAGGTATTTTGTAGATGTAATTATCATGTACAGTCCATTGGTCTTATATATGTGGCTTTGGAATTGGGTAATGAGTAGAACATTACAGATATTTTATGCATGATAGAAGAAACTTATATATTGTTGAAGACTCAGAAGGAAGTGAAAAGGGTAGTAAGGAAAGCTTTTCTTGCCCTGGAGAACACATACTGTCATGAACAGAATGTTGGGGAAATAAAATTAAAGGAAATATGAAGGAATTGTGTATCATGCTATTGGACAATGGCAGGAAGGTGACTCTTGTTTAAGGTGGCAAAAATCCCGGGTGAATTGTGTTCTGTTGTATGTAAAGTAGAACTTGCAGGCATTGAACTTAGATATTTAGCTGAGGAGATTTCAAGCAAAAAAATGGAAAGTGCAGCTTGGTTTCTCCTTGATGCTTATAGTAAAAGGTGAGAGGAGAGAAGTAAATGGAGGAAGGAACTATTACGCATAAAGGAACCAGCACTTGTTGATTTGGGAAGTTCTCAGCCTTTTCAGATAGTGTACTCTGGAATCAGGGCCAAGGATATGACTGGACAATTGTATGCTGAAGAGATTAGCCCTATGTTTCATGGATTCAGTCAGCCATCTCTGGACAAGCAAGGATAGGGATAGGGTTATCTAGGAAGGATCTGTGGATATTTCTCTTGTGTAATGGCATCTAACCCTTGACATCCCCAGCAGACTAACATGTTTTTTTAAGAATGTTACATTAGCAGACACACTTGTGCTTTGGACTGAAGGGAACCCAGAGAGGCCAAAAATGAAGGAAACCTGTCAGACTTCTGGGATTCCATACAGAGGAAATGGACTGATAGATACCAACATGCACTGTTCAAGAAAAGAAAATAATGATTTCTGTGTCACGTTGCAGGTATAGACTCAGAAGGCAGAGTCAGGGGTCAACACAGTCCAGAGGTTGGGTCTGTAGGACTACTACAGGCCCTTAGGGCACACCAAGCCACAGAGAATTATACTCAGGTGTTGAAACCTATTGTAAGTTGTCCTGCTTCGTTGTAAACTTGCTTAAACTAGGGACCTGTTTATTCCTTTCCAGAGCATTCAGAGGGAGCATGGCCTTGCCAGCACCTCCTTTTAAAATTTCTGGCCTCCAGAACCACAAGAGAATTTATTTCTGTTGTTTTAAGCCACCTCATTTGTAGTAATTTGTTATGCTATCCCTATGAGACCAGTAGAGCTTATGGAACAGTTAACAACTAGATACTTCCTTAATTATATTATTCGTAACTTATGCTCCCTCTAATGCTAAACAAGTACTGCTTATACAAGTCAAGATGTATATAGACTTCAGATACTGACTTGCTCAGTATAACAAGTTCTAAATGAAGTGAGTCATGCCTAAAAGTTGTAATCTCTTTTTTCATCTCACTTTCCCCCTCCTCCTCCTTTCTTTTCTTCTTTCATTCCTCCCAATTTGATACTTCTAATTTATCAGTAAGTTATCAAAAAATTTCCTAAAAGTAATTGAAATGTACTTAAAGTCTCTTTAGTGTATGAAATGAAAAAAGTAAAAAAGAATTCTAGTTCTGGACCAAAGAGAACTTGATTTCAATTGGCTAGGGCTTATAATCCCATAGTATATAAATATATATAGGAAATTTTTTTTTTTTAAATTTATTTATTTGTCAGAGAGAGAGAGAGAGAGAACGAGCGAGCACAGGCAGTCAGAGTGGCAGGCAGAGGCAGAGGGAGAAGCAGGCTCCCTGATGAGCAAGGAGCCCGATGTGGGACTCGATCCCAGGACGCTGGGATCATGACCTGAGCCAAAGGCAGCCGCTTAACCAACTGAGCCACCCAGGCGTCCCTATATGGGAAATTTTATAATATGAGCATATAGAATAGAAAAGTTCTAATCTTGTGTGGATTTTTAACAGCCCATTGGTAAAAATAATTATAGTACTTTGAAAAAAATTCACAGGATTTACTTAGGAGATCCTAATAGTTTTAATGATGTGTTTTCATGACATTTGAAAATGTATTATAATTTTAGCCAACCAGAACAATTGTCTTAATCTATAAGTTATAAACATATTCACTGTTTAAATGGAAAAAATCATCAATTAATTACTTACCATGCACTTTTTATCCTTATGAAAAATTCATAGGATAAAAGCTCCACTGCAGGTAATTAGAGCACATTATGTATAATCACTTGCCAAATTCCATGTTTTAAATCAATCATTTTTGTGTTCATATGTTTGAAGTAATTTCAGAAGTAAATAATCACAGAGCCCAACAAATGAGATAAAATGTAAAACAAATATAGCAAAGTATATTAAGAAAGTGGAATGAAGCAGAATCTCTTCTGTGAGCAACCAGGTAGCTTTATAGTAGCTGGAGGTATTGGGAAAATAGCATTTTAACAATGACATATAGTTAAGGATCCTTACATAATCTTTTATGTAAACACAGCAGGGAAATGTGAAGATAAAATCAAAGTGCAATGCAATTAATGAGGGACAATTATCTAAAGCAAACGATCAAACTTGTTTTTAAAAAAGGCAATGCATGTAAGCTCTTTTAAAAATATATTATTTTCCAGGCTCCTCAACCATAAGATATTATAATATTTCTTCAGATATGAGTAATGCATTACACTGAGTAGATTATAAGCTACAGGACTATCAGTTTCTCCAGTTCACCTAGTGCATTCTACACATAGTCAATTCAGTAAACGTATATATTTTTATGTAGATGCCAGGAGAACATCAATCACAAGTCAATTAGAGTTCACAGAGACATACTTTTTAAAGCTTAATTGAAGTGTAGAGTACAGCAATAAGAACTTCTTCAATGCAAATGCTAAATCACCCTTTACAAGAATAATAACCACTGGGAATTTGAATATCAGGCTTTACACCTAAGTGGGTTTGGGCTGTAAGGAAACACTTTTCTATAGATGTTACACCCAAGGATATTGCACCTCATTGAGAAGGGTATGTGTGGGAAAAGCTGCCTTTCTATAACAGTCTCAGTAAGTAAGTATGTTTATTCTTTTGTTCATAGAAAAGAATAATAGAATCCTCTGAGAATGTGTAATCAATGGACTATTCTTGCTGATTTTGCTGGTTTATTTTCTTTAATGAAAAACCCAGGCCAAGCCTTAATGTGAGGTGGGTATTGCTCTTAGGTGCCTGGAAGATGAAAATAAACATTTTCTCTGGGTAGATCATCCTAAGTCCATTTTCCTCAGAATTCCAGAGATTTAATATACCCAAATATGAGTCAGCACTCAGATGATCAAAAACATAAAGAATTAAGTCAGTTCTTCTGTAATGACTTTAGTAAAGATTTCAACTTTCCTCAATAGTGATCTTGAACATCTTTTGTTAGAGTTTTTTTTTTTTTTCCTTAAAGTGCTTCTGTGAGTTTATCACAAATTTGACCTCAACTCTTCACTCTATCTTGTAATTATGATATTTGTGCAATACCAGAAGTTAGGAGAAAGAAATTAAATTATCAAATCCTTTTTAATATTGGAATCTGTTCCTTTTATAATTAAGAACAAGGTAATTATGCCATTATTATTCTGATCAATATAATGATCATAAAATGTATTTTTATATGTTTTCTTATAAAATAAGACAAAAGTTAAAAAGATTAGAAAAGTTACAGTACAATCATTTTCACAAGTGAAATGCTCAGGTATGTAGAAAAGCACAATAATTTTTAGGTGATTTATCAGTTTGGCTGGATATGGAATCCATATACAAGAGCCAATTTCATTGGTAGAACATAAGTTTTAAAATAATTGTTTAATATCCTATGTTATTTACAGTAAAGTGTAGGTCAAAATCTAAGTCTAGGTAAAAAACTTGGCCAATAAATGTGTGAAAGCTTTGATAAAGAGCTTTTTATAATCATAGATTCCTGTGATTAAACATATCTAGAATGAGGCATTAGAATCTGTATTTTATAAAACTTTTAGGCAGATGTAAGAACACATGCCCCTAAGGATAATGTGTTAATTATTCAAGTTGACATTTAAATTGTTTCACACTGAGCCTTACCCACGTTTTTCCCATTTCCTGTCAGTCATAGCCATGCATCCTATCAGTCATAGCATGCTAGGTGTTGGTTAAACTAGATTTTCACCATTCCCTGAGCACAATACTTCCTTTTTTTTCTCTTTTTTAAGATTTATTTATTTTATGGGGAGCAGAGAGGGCAGAAAGTGGAGAATCTCAAGCAGACTACTGGCTGACTGGGAGCCCAACATGGGGTTGAATCCCATGACCTTGAGATCATGACCTGAGCCGAAATCAAAGAGTTTGGACACTTGACTGAGTCACCCATGCTCTGTAAGCACAGTACTTTCTTTCTTTTTTTTTTTTTTTTTGGTAAAGATTTTATTTATTTATTCGACAGAGATCACAAGTAGGCAAAGAGAGGAGGAAGCAGGCTCCCCGCTGAGCAGAGAGCCCGACGCGGGGCTCGGTCCCAGTACCCTGAGATCATGACCTGAGCCAAAGGCAGAGGCCTAACCCATTGAGCCACCCAGGCGCCCCAGCACAGTACTTTCTTAACAAATTTTAGTCCTTTCTGCCCTAGGAATATCTTTCTCTCCTGACTGAAAAGACATGGTTTAGTGGATAGAGTTCAGATGAAGTCAAATATATATGTGACTTCTTTATAGAGAAGTTTATTTCAGGTTATTAAGCGGCTTAAAGAATTATTTGAAAACCTAAATAAGCCTACGGGAACTTTGCAGAAGAATTCTCAAAGCTGCACCTCAAAAGTGGCCTCTAGGGAGTTGTTCCCTCTTAAAATTAGGAAGATTAGGAAGTCAGGGCGCCTGGGTGGCTCAGTGGGTTAAGACCTCTGCTTTCGGCTTGGGTCGTGATCCCAGGGTCCTGGGATCGAGCCCCACGTCCTGCTCTCTGCTCAGCAGGGAGCCTGCTTCCCTTCCTCTCTCTCTGCCTGCCTCTCTGCCTACTTGAGATCTGTCAAATAGATAAATAAAATCTTAAAAAAAAATAAAATTAGGAAGTCATTTTCTGCAGTGGAAAGCTCTGATAAATACTGTTTCCACACTGCTGTTGTTGAGATAACTAGGAAGTCGCCATGTTCACGAAATTGCCACATCCAAACCCTACTTGGTACTGCTCCAAGTTCCAAAACCTTGCCATGTCAGCTCTGATCACATGAATGATCACATAAATGCAATGTAGTCCCTCATGGCTGGTGACCTGACTCTTAGTAGTCAAAATGGTCAAAATCAAGTATTACTTCTTTCAATAAATTTCTCTAGTTTTCAGAATTAGTCCCACTCAGTAGCCCCATTGAATGCTATATACTATACCATATTAGTATGCATTACAATCCCCTGCAATTTCTTTTCTGTGCATCTGTTTTCATGGCTAATCTCTCATTTCCTTTAGAATAGTAGTTCTCAACTTTTTGTTCTAAAGTTGCCTTTCCAGTCTTAAAATTATCAAGTCCTTCAATACCTATTATAATGTTAAAATCAAAACTAAAAATGAATTTAAGGCATGGGAATTCAGAAGCACTTATTACCTTAGTCATCAGAGCAATAATGTCATTAAATGTTATACAGCCTCTATAGATACTCGTGGGAATGGGAATAAAAAAGGAATAAATATCTTAATAGTATGAAAATAGTTTTGACCACACTGACCCCATGAAAATGTCCCCAGAAATCCTAGGGATCCCAAAATTATTCTGAAAAATCACTGTTTCAGTGAAGTGTAATAGTTTGGAGGAATTTGAACTCTTCATGCACTGTCACAGGCTCAGACCATGAAATGTTAGGTGAGTGAGAAACATAGTCATTAGTATTTGGGGAATCAAGTTGGGGATTAGTGTGGAATTTAAAAAATTATTTTCAGGAGAAAATAAACTGTTTACATGATTATATTTCTATCCAGATAAAAGGTAGAACCATATGAAGTTATTACTTTCAGATCTGAAATGTTGAACACTAGAAATTGGTCTTAACTGAATAGGATACACTGTAATTAAATGAAAAAGTGAAAATGTAATCATAGATATACTTTTATTTATAGTACATTTCAATTTTACCCAAATTGGATACACCATGGATCACACGTTGTATTTAATCTATTTTTACCGTGATGAAAATCTGTATCACATTTATTTCTAAGTAGAAGTTTGTCTTATTTCCACACGAGTATTAAATTATGTTTGTTTTGGCGTTTTCAAAGTACTGGACAAATACTTCTAGTCAAATATGGGAGAAGTTTTGCCAATATTCAACCTTGGATCTCATGGACAGTGAGTTCCAATCCCGATTTTTCCAGTGACTAATTCTGTGGCATTGAACATGTCATTTTACTTTTCTGTCTCAGTTCTGTCATCTGTGAAGTAGAGATAATATTGTTCAGTTGAGCACATTGTTCTAGCTTGTACCCTCTGGATGCCTACACAAAAGAAATTCTGCATATGAATTTGAATATATGCCAAGAAAATTAGAACAAGTTATCTACTTCAAAAACATTCAAGAAAGAGCCAGTGGAAATCATTTTGAAAATGCATCATAAGCATTTTAAAATCATAATCAATCTCATCCTAGGAAATCCATCACCACATTTGTAAAAATTTAAGAGATAATTATTTTTTCTCTTATAACAGAAAAAAGTCAGATGTCAAAATACAACTTGTCTCTTTTGGAAAGTTTATAATCTCATCAAAATCATTTATTAATCACAGTTGGTGCTGGCTGATTTACTGGAAAAACTGTTCAAACAATGACAGAAAATGAAGAAGAATAAATCTTTCTGTTTTTCGTTCAGTTATTAAGTAACCAGCTCTTTCAGCCTCATGAAACTTCTGTATTGCTAATTTACAAAATAAATTTCCTGAGGTGCAATGTCAATTTTTCTTGTAAGTAGTATCCAAGTCAGGGAAAATGGAATATTGAAAAAAACTTTATACACATCTTTACATATATCACAATGAACTACTTCTAATTTACTTTTGGCCATCCCTGGCATTTTACATTGTTGGTAATATTGTTTGCTGCTATTTCAAGAATCATGCATTGCATCTTCCAGGTATACTTTAATTAAAGGAAAACATTAATGATTATGATCACAGGATTTAGAATCAAAGAAATTTGGATTTGGATTCATTTATAAGCTATAGAACTTTTTAAATTATAATTTCAAAATTTACTTATTGCAATGAATATATAATTGTACTGAACATTAAACCACATGCTTGGTTATAAATGGACAAACATTTGCTTTAGAAAATTAAAAAAAATCCATTATGTGATAAATAGCCTTTGAATAGCATGAACTCTGATTTATATTATAAATGTTAAGAGTTATATTATCTTGCAGATACATAAATTCAGTATAACTATATTTTAAAGAAGTTTAGAGGAAAACAGGCAAATATTAATAGTGGCCATATTTACTCCTGGGGCATAGAACTGGTATGTTAAAGATCATTGTTTGAGACCATTCTGCATTTTCTAAATGTACTGTGATTAGTATATCTGACTTCTACAATGCTTTCTGTTTGTTCTGTTGGCAAGTTTCATTCCATTTTTGGGTTTTGTTTCCACAGCATTAAAACAAAAATAATAATACTATCTTTTTAGACTCATGTAAGTAACAAAATGTAAACACAAAATTGATGAAAAAATATTATGCCACTTTTCAGATTCTTTGAGACCACTGTGTCTCCAGGCCTTCTCCTATACAACTTATTCTATTTTTCAGATTTGTGTCTTTAATTTATATCTTTATATTTTTATTTATTTGTTTATATTTATATCTTTAACTTGTATCTTTGATTTAATTTGTATCTTTAATTCTTAACTATGAGAACAGAATCTAGCAACTTTAAGACAGATCTAGATATTTTAGTGATACTGGACTGGGGCTGATTAGATTACTTGGGTTGAATACAGTTTAGGGCATAAAGGCAATGGGTTCAATCCCCACTGTTGTCACATCCCATTGTTTCAGATAAGAAGTCATTATTCTTGTCTTTATTACTCTAATGAAATTTTATCAGGCTCCTTTTAATTTTTTCTTTATTATTAGGTTTTTAGCAATTTGACTGTAATATGTCTTGGTACAGTTTGTGTTTTCTCTTTGGACTTCACTGAGCTTCTTGAATATTTCATTATGTAGTGATTTTCATTATGTAGTGATTTTGTGATACATTTCCCAGGTATATGGATATAAAACTCGGGATCCTTTCCTTCAGAAATATATTGAATAATAAGATTGAATTGAATAAAAGAAATATATTGAATAAAAGAAATATATTGAATAATAAGATTGAATTGAATAAAAGAAAGAAATATATTTCTTTCTCTTAATTCCTTCTCAGATTAAGATCCTTTATTTTATTTATTTATTTATTTGGCAAGGATGGAGTAATTAGATACCATGAGAGAGTACTACAAGGACATAGATCATCAAGGTGATACAAATGACTACTTGAAAGAACAATCACTCTGACATAGTTACTACTTTTGCTTGAAAGAACACTCAGACATAGTTACAATTTTTCACCCACCAAATCGGGTTTTCACAGTATGGCTGAATTTATGCTTAGTAAAAATGGATTTTAAATGGTTAACCCCTGGCTTCTTTAAAGGCATTGAAAGACTTACAATGAACCAGTGGGACTTATTTCATGTAATACATTCATTTCTAAAAATTTACCGTTAGGAGGCAAAGATTAAGTTAGGGGCTCATTTCCTACAGGGAAACAACATGATCACATTTTGGGACAGGAGAAATGGGCTGAATGCCCCTCTGAAAAGAATGATGGCAGCAGAAAGGTTGAGACTGTGGGTTTGTCTTCATTTCCCAAGATGTATAGCTTTGAACTTATTTAACACTTTGGAATCTTAGTTACTTCATATATAAAATGGGACAGTGATACCTCAGGGTATTGCTATAAGAATTAGATAAGAACAGATAACTGATGTGTAACTGGAACATGGTATGTGCATAAAATTCAAGAAATTATAGTTCTATATTGTAGTTTTTCTTACTCCTAGGATCAGAATTTCCTAGGCTCCCTAAGTAATATGACAAAGTATGGGGTGCTTGGGTGGGTCAGTTGGCCAAACATCCGATTCTTGATGTCAGTTCAGGTCATAATCTCAGGGTTGTGGGATAGAGCCTCACACTGGGTTCTGTGCTGGCCATGGAGCCTGCTTAGGATTCTCTCTCTCTCTCCCTCTCTGCCCCTCACTGCAATTTACACCCATCTACACTCTTTAAAAATAATAAACAATAATAATAATAATAATTGACAAAGTAGTGAGATAAGTTTTTTAGGTAGTAAATTTGTTTTTTCAAAAATAGGTAATTTATATTCAAACTTTCATAATATAGCAAGTTATAATAAGAAACACCAGAAAACATTTAACTATGGATTAGCTGTCTGGTAGGTCTAATTAAGAAACTTAATCTTTGCCGTTCTATATTATTTGCATACTTCTATTTAGACTATAAAAATAAAATATAAAGACTTTTGTATGGCTCTCAACGATATGACTTTCTCCTTTAAATTTAAATTTAAATTTAAGTGCTTTAAATTCCATAACATATACAAGTTAATTGCTTTTATTTAGGATCATGGAACTAAATAAAAAGAACAATTGACTAAAATAGTGTAAGGAAAACTTCACATATGGGAAGTTTCAGGGCATGTAAAGATTTTTCTGGTCATATGGGATAAACTTTTATTTTGATGTAAGAAATTTATATCTTAATACATTGAATATAAATGAGATTATTAAAGCAAAATTGTAGCTTGAACACATAATTTAAGACTCTTGTTTCTATTTGATGGTCTTGATCCCTAGAGTTTTATGAAGATCAAATTTAGCTGAGTTTCACTTTCTAGATCTTGTTCAAAAAGGGGCAACTCCTTTAACATTTTACTCCAGTGTGCCACCTCTGGCATGACTTGGGATCATATGTGCAAAATGCTTCTCTCTGCTCTGTACCCAGACTTGATTTAGTTCTCTTTTTTAAAAAATTTAATTTTATTTTCAGCGTAACAATATTCATTGTTTTTGCACCACACCCAGTGCTCCATGCAATACGTGCCCTCCCTAAAACCCACCACCAGGTTCCCCTAACCTCCCACCCCCCGCCCCTTCAAAACCCCTCAGGTTGTTTTTCAGAGTCCATAGTCTCTTACTTCTCCCCAGCAGAAATTCTTTTCTTATGATCTGGCAAAAATAAATAAATAAATAAATAAATAAATCCCAAACATATTCTAGTGCAGTGTTTTTATCATTTCTACTTTTTTTTTTTTAAACCACATCCCTATTCTTTTCACACATATTCTAAAAAGCATACAGATTAAAGAAGTAGTAAAGATTAAAGTAGTACAGATTAAAGAAGAAGTAAAATCACACATAATTCATGCTAGGGAAGCTAATATGGTCCATGCATGTGTGCACGTGCACACGCACACAGTCACACACACACACACTCCAATTTACCTGTAAATACAAAAAGGTCTACAATTTGAAAAGCTGACTTGTTGGAGAGAGTTGTGGGTGCAAAACCTTGTTGGGACAGAGATAAATACAACCTCAGAAGGAGCAAATCTTACTTATTGAAAACAAATTAAGTCCTGAAATCAAAAAAACTTGGGTGGGATGGCTGTGTTAGAAATTCATCACTTTGGGGGCAAAAAGAGAGGATTTTGGAGGTGTTCCTCAGGTGGTTGGTGGTGAATATAAAAGAGGGAAGCAAGAGGAAAATAAGTCTTTTAGAGAAAAATAAGGTGGCGGGGGGGGGGAGAAAAAGTCACGGAAGTAAAAGACACAACGATTTCCCTCCAAAAATAAAGCTGCTGTTATGGAAACTACACTTCTCTGTAACAAAATTTGAACTAAACAATTTAATTGGCAACCCAGACCTCTCATCCTACTTGGTGTTGTTGCCAATTCTGTAAAATAGGAGACATTACCCAATAGACAGAAAACTGCTTGCAAAACACATAAACCACAACAAGAAGAAAACATATAATGAGAATGACAAGATTTTAGCTAATGACTTGCTCTTCAAAAATGAAAAAAACAAAGGACAAAAAACCTGAAAAACCTGGGGAACATATCATTCTGAATTAAACATTCTTAAGCAGTCATGTGGATGAATATATTAAAAGAAATGGCTTCAAGTAAGACATTCAAAACTCAGATCAAAAATGGGTAGTAAAGTAAAATAGGAATTAAGAGTTGGCAAACTCATGAAGGACATTGGAAAAAAATACCAAGTCATTTCACAAATGAAGAATAAACTACAGAATACACACACACAAATAGCCTTGATTCAACAGAAACCATAGGAAAAGTCATTTAGTAAAGGTAGGAACAGAAACAAGAGAAGAGATAAACAGTAAAGAAGCAAATACCATTAGAAGAGAGGAGTAGTAAATATAGAAGATAAGCATAGAATGTCCAAACATACACATGCATTAGTCCCTACAAAGAAAAAGACAAAAATAATGAAATAAAAACTAATATTAAAAAGTATGCTCCAGGGCGCCTGGGTGGCTCAGTGGGTTAAGCTGCTGCTTTCGGCTCAGGTCATGATCTCAGGGGTCCTGGGATCAAGTCCCACATCGGGCTCTCTGCTCGGCAGGGAGTCTGCTTCCTTCTCTCTCTCTCTCTCTGCCTGCCTCGCTGCCTATTTGTGATCTCTCTCTCTGTCAAATAAATAAATAAATAAAATCTTTAAAAAAAAAAGTATGCTCCATTTCAGAAATCAAGGACTTACTACATTTTCACTTTGCAAAGGCCTGTCATGTAAGTTAGAAAATTGACCTATAGTGGCCACCTTGGAGATTTATCCTGATAAAATTAGTAGACTTCAAAGCTAAAGAAAAAAAATACTCCATATCTCCAGGGTGAAAAATGTTACTAAAGAATAAAACAGAAAACAATCATAAATATTTTCTACTCCATGCTGTCACCAACTCCTTCAGCCTCAATTTCTTTTATAAGATAAGCTCTTTAAATATAAGAACACACGAAGATTAAAAGCAATACATACCTGAAAACAGTAAAACCAAAGAAAGTAGTGATAGCTATATTAATATCAAAATAAATTGAAGGTAAAAAGTATGAGGAAAGATAAACATGTTTCATAATAATAAAATGGCAAGTTTGTAAAGAAGACATAATGGGAATGAATATAAAGCCCCTAAATATCATGTGTAAATTAATTTGATATGGTTTGTGAAATTGACAAACACCTTGAAAAATACACCAAAAGCTGAAAAAAGAATTAAAAGTAATGAATGTCCTATATCTATAAATCAAGTCAATCTGTAAGAAAATTCTTACAAAGAATACTCCAGTTCAAAATAGCTTTGTTCAAATTTTCCATATATTTAAGAAAAAAATACAAATCATATAACATAATTGGGGAATAGAAAAAAATCAAACACTTCCAAACTGGTTTTAATTGTGCAGCATAGTTTTAATATCAAACCTTGAAAATAGCATTATAAGAACAACAAAAAGCAAGACTATCTCTTAAAATATAGATGCAAAAGTAAATTGAATTTCAGCATATAAAAACAATTATACATTATGACAAAGTGAGGTTTATTTTAGGAAAGCCTGTTTTATTTAACATTAGAAAGTCAATAAGTAGACATTTTATTCATGACCTCAAGAAAACAAGAAGAAAAGCATATCTTTTCAATAGACAAGGAACAATTCTTTTGACAAAATTCAACACATAATCCTTTTTCAAAACCATATAAACTAAATTTAAAAAAGTTTAAAGAGTATAAACAATTTGGGAGCAGTACAAAATTTATTTTTCAGTGGATTAAATGTATCTGGGAAAACCAACTAGTTATATAGTGACAAAATGTTAAGGTTGTCCTGTTGAGTTAAGGAAAAAGTCAAAATTTTTACTATTCTATTCAGTATTTTATTGGAAATCCTAGCCAGTGGATTAAGACAAGGTAAAAAGGGTAACTGTTATAAAGATTACAGAAAAAATGAAACTCCCATTATACAAAGAAATTTCAGAACACTCGACAGTTAAAATATTAAAAATCATTGGAATGTAGTGTAGTTGATAAATAAGTAGTTGATATAAAAATAAAGGGTGTTTTATATATGAGCAAAAACCAAATCTAAGAACATGTAATTTATTCACAAAATGCATACAATACCTAGATAGAACTGTAGGCAAAATCTTTATTTTGGACATCTTTATTGCAGTATTATTGACAAATTTCACATCTGAAAGTATGCAAATTGATTAGTTTTGACATGCTTATATCCTATGAAACAGTCACAAAGATAAAAAATCTTTCCCTACTAAAAATGCATTTAAAATATTTATAGGAGAGGCGCCTGGGTGGCTCAGTGGGTTAAGCCTCTGCCTTCAGCTCAGGTCATGATCTCGGGGGTCCTGGGATCGAGCCCCACATCGGGCTCTCTGATCAAAAGGGAGCCTGATTCCCCCCTCTCTCTGCCTGCCTCTCTGCCTACTTGTGATCTCTCTCTCTCTGTCAAATAAATAAATAAAATCTTAAAAAAATAAAATAAAATATTTATAGGAAAATTATTTTGTGTCTGAAAGAATGCTTTGAAATCCTTAAAAAATAGCATGGCATGGTGCTATACATAAAAGAATGATGGAATGTTGATAATTGCTGATACTCTTGATAAATACTTGAAAATTTATTATGTCATTTTCTCTCTTTCTGTATGTAATTGAACATTTTTTTAAGGGGGAAAGGCAGAAGAAGGAGGTTGACATGATCAAACCAAATAATAAAGCATTCAGGCACAGAGTGTGGATAATAAGTAAGAAATTTAGAATTTTCTCTTCCTCAAAAGATAGTGCTGAAAGTGAGAAGTCAAGTCATAGACTGGAAGATAATGGTCACAATATATTTGAAAAAATATTCAAATTTAGAGTAGAAAAATATTCCTACAAATCAATAATAAAAATAAAAATGGTTCAGTTAAAGTGGAGAAAAGAGTTGAACATGCAGTGTGTACAAGGACCTGTGGATGTACAACAATGTAAGAAGATACTCAGTATTATTAGCCATCAGAAAAATGAAAATGAAAATTGAAATACTACCATAGACCCCCTTAGAGTGGCTTAAATTGAAAAGTCTAATCACTCCAAATATTTGGATGCAAAGTAAATATATCTGTCATATGTTGCAGTTGAAAGTTAAAATGGATGGTACTATCATGTTGCATAGATTCAGTTTTGTTTTTAATAAAGGTACACCTACAGCTTACTTAAATTCTACTGACAGTTGCTGACCCACTGCTTAAAATAGATTTTCACAAAAGACCTACATAATAATGTCCACTCATGTTTTGTTTATAATGCAATAGATAATAGATAGTTAGATAAACTACCAACTCTACAGGAGAATGAATAAATATATTTACATTCATACAATGGGATATTATTTAGCAATAGAAGAGAACGAACAATTAATGTATACAGCAACATGTGATATCTTTTAAAAAATCATGCTAGGCAAAAGTCAGCAGATATAAGAGTTTATATATTATTATTTTATTATATAATGATAAATAACAGAGAACATGGATCTATGGAATAAAAATAAAAACAGTGAATACTTCTGGTTGGTGTATGGAATATTATCATGAATAATTTACAAAGGAACTTTCTATTATGGGCTGGTGTTTTGATTACACAGCAATATATATTAGTCAAAACTCATCAGATTATACAACTAAAAAGCTTTGCACTTTACTGAATATATATTTATCTCAATAAAAATTAAATTAATATAAAACATCAAATGAAAGACCAATCTCATTTTCAAATTTTTTTAGTAAATTGTTTAGTAAATTGTACTTTTTTTTTTTTGTAAGTTGTACTTCCTACATGTAGGATGAATACTTACTATCAAGTTTTTCCTTATTCTAGGGATAGAAGAGTCATTTAATATTTGAAAATAAATCATTTTAATTCACTTTTTTAAATGATAAAGGGATGGCCATTTTAATAAAACAAGAAAACTTTTGTATCAAATTAAGGACTATTTGGGATAAAAGTCTTTAGCAAATCTAGAGTAGAGGATTGTTAATCTGATAAAAGGTACAAATATAAGAAATCATAATTAATTTTAAAATGTTGAAAGCTGAGATAAGAAACAAGATATTTGGTATCTTCTGTCACTACCTTTGTTTAACACTGTATGGTTTCTAGCCTATGCAATAAAGCCAGAAAAATATGTAATAACAGTTACTAAATAGGAAATAGATCTGCCCTGATCCCTAGATGGTATGTCTGTGGATTTGGAAAACTACAAGAGTCTTCAGATAATCTCCTAAATTGATTAAACAGAGTGCCAAATTGTTTTATTTCTATATACAAAAAACAATCTCAGATTTTAATTATAAAAAACTATAATTAAAATATCTAAGAATAAGTGTAACATACCATACACACGCACATACACAATAACATACTTTGAAATAAAAGATAAGTAAAGGCTGGAGTATCATGTTCACTAATTAGAAAGTTTGAGTTTGTAAACTTGTCAGTTCCCTCCAAATTGATCAGTATTTTCAGAGTTCTTAATTAAAATTGAAAAGTTTGATAAAACATGAACACTAGCAATCAGATTTCAGAAGCTATGGGAAAATGGTGTAAGTCCAGATATATCCAAAACAAGCTTGAATAAATTTAGCAGAATTATATTTCTGGCTATCAAGGTTGTGTTCATTTTCTTTTCTTTTTTTAAGATTTTATTTATTTATTTGAGAGAGAGGGAGAGACAGAGACAGAGCTCATGCACAGAGGGAGAATCATACTCCCCACTGACCAGAAAGCCCAATGCGGGGCTTGATCCCAGGACCCTGAGATCATGACCTGAGCCAAAGGCAGATGTTTAACCAACTGAGCCACTCAGGCACCCCATGGTTTTGTTCATTTTCAACTTATTGTCTCTGGACTCCAAAGCCACCCATCTTTTCCCTAATTTGTGATACTGGATCTGGAGCCTATAAATGTTTCTCCATTGCCACCTGGCTCAATATTAGATTTTGATGTTACTGGATGCTGAAGGGATACTGGAGGTCAGCAAAGGAGAAGGTGCTTCCCTGCCTGGTAGTGGTGGTGGGTCATTCTGTTTTGTTCTTTTTCACTACAGGTCAATTAACTAATCAGAGTGCAGCAGACTCATTGACACACACTACAGCAGCCCTCAAGGACCAGCAATGGTCAGCTCACACCCTACCATTTTTTCCCACTACCTCCTTTTTTTCACACTTCTTTATCTACAGGTTGTTTTCTGCATTTGGTATTTCTCAACCCCTTGGAGTCCTGTTTATCTTTTTATTTGTTAACAATGTTTCATAATAAATTTTTGTTTTCTGAATAGAGCTGCATAAAACATTCAATCATAAATGTACCATAATTAAGGTTCTTCCTGGTACAAATATAAGCAGATAAATCGTTGAAGAGTACAGAGAATACCAAATTAAACCCCTACATATAGGAATACCATTTTAAAGTAGAGGTTACTTTTCTGAGCAGTGAAAAATAGTATTTTAAATAATTTGTGCTGAGGCTATTTGGAAAGAAACATTAAATTTGACCCCTACCTAAAACTGTTCTCAAAAATCAACTTGAAGAGGATTGTTGATCAAAATGTGAAAGCAAATCAATATACCTTCTAAAGGATAATATAGGACAATATCCCTGTGAGCTCAGGAAAAGATTTCTTAAACAGGACCCAAAATGTATATTCTAAAATCAAGTACAAAAATGAACTAATAAAATTAGCTAAAAATAAAATTGATAACATAACTAATAGCAAGACAAAAATAATTTTTTCAAATGAATTTTGAACATCGTACTCTGACTATATATCCTCATAGGATTTTTTGAAAACAGATGTGAATATAAATTGTCTTTAATAATTTAAGCAGTTTTAAAAAATCAACAGTTTTATTATTGTTCTAAATCATAATTAGAAATTTTCTTTTAGAAGTAGAAGAACACGTGCACTAATACTAATACTCTGGGATTTTCATGTAATATTTTATTTCATTAATGTATTTAACAAATGCCTAAAAGTGCAAACTAGTTATTAAGATTATAGCTATTGAGGGGTGCCTGGTTGGCTCAGTGGTTTAAGCCTCTGCCTTCGGCTCAGGTCATGATCTCAGGGTCCTGGGATCGAGGCTCACATCAGGCTCTCTGCTCAGCAGGGAGCCTCCTTCCCCTCTCTGTCTCTGTCTCCCTACTTGTGACCTCTCTCTCTGTCAAATAAATAAATAAAATCTTTTAAAAAAAAGATTATAGCTATTCAGGTAATAAACAGAAATCATGGGAAGACAGTGTATTGATTATACATTGCTACAATAATGTCCCACTGTGAACTACAAAATCTCAGTCACGTTAATTCATTTGGTTTATGAGTTTGTGAATTGGCACGGGCCAGTTGGACATGGCTAGATGCCTATGATTCAAGGAATTAATTTGGGTGGACTTGCTGTGAAGTTGGGGCACACATGTCCTCTGCACGTGTGTTCATTGTATATGTGTTGATTCTGTGGTCCTCCTGAGGAGCAGAAACTATCCAGAAATGGTCTTATTATAAAGATGTCAGAATTAGAATAGTCATAGCCCAATTGCACAAATTTTTGCTACCTGATGGCCTTCCTTTGGCCACTGAAGTCATATGGTTGAACTCAAAGTCAAGGTGTGGGAAAGCATACGCCACTGATTTAGTGGGAGGGTCAGAAAAATCACATGAGAAGAAATTTAGATAAAGGGATGATTAAAGAATTGAGGCCATCTAGGCAGTCTACTACGGGCAGTTGGACCAGATAATAGTACATACATTTGGGTAATTGTAACCCTAACCACTGTATGTCAACATGACTCCAGTGTTTGTGTAGCGAAATGTATACTTAATTGTTTTCATTAATAAGGATTTATTAGCCAATGAATTAGAGAATTAGTTGTACTTTTTTTATTTTAAACATTATAATATAGTTTGACAAAATTTTATCTATCCTGTGAGAACTCATGGATATCCTATATGTATATACTTCTCACAGTTATATTTAAAACTGTTTAATGTTTGGCATTGGCAACTCCAATTTTTCCATTTCCTTTCCAGCTATCTTTGATGACTCACAATATCTTTCTTAAGCTGAAATGGGATTTTACTTCAAAACCAGATAACAACCTAATTGTGTTCACAGTTGTGTTCTTTGTTTAGGTGTAATTTATCCTTTTTTTTTTAAGATTTTTTTTTTTTGACAGAGACAGAGAGGGAATACAAGCAGGGGGACTAGGAGAGGGAGAAGCAGGCTTCCCACTGAGCAGGGACCCCAATGCAGGGCTGGATCCAAGGACTCTGGGGTCATGATCTGAGCTGAAGGCAGACGTTTAACGACTGAGCCACCCAGGTGACCTGTAATTTATCCTTTTCATTCTACCTATTTCTAGCACCACCAACTAAAAACCAATACAAATAATAAATATTTACCAAGACCATAAAATAATCAAAACAATTGAATTGGCATATGGCAGTTAAAGGAATGCCAGCATTTCAGTAGTCTTTCCTTAGGGCTTTTGAAACAGATTAAATATCCAACAGATCTTGATCTGCCTTTTTTTTTCCCCCAACATAATCCTGCCGGAAGGCTGGAGAATAATAGATGAGGCCCATGGCTAGAGTGGTTTATGATAATACAGTGATGGATGAGAACTGATAGTTTACAACTTTTTTTGTTATAAAAAAAAAAATTAACTGGAAGCCATTGTCTAGCATGGCTGCCAAGCCAGCAAAAGCAGCAGGCAAAGCATTAACAAAAGCAGATGACAAATTCCCTGTGGAAATGTGGTTGCTTGGTAGTCACTGTAGGTAATGTCCATGAATAGTCAAGTGGGAATAGGAGCCTACAGGAGGGGATGCAAGTGAGTGGATTCCCTCATTTTCTGTAATCTGGTTTGTCTCTTCAATCATCCTATAGATAGTTTAGTTATAAATGATATCATCATAAATCAATCATAAAATAATAGCAGACTACTGTGTTTTAGAAAAAAACATCTCAAAATAAAACATTTAGTTGTTTATTTTTTACTTAGAAAAAAGCAGGTTTAAATAATTCATTTGCCTCCCCTTTCCCGTAGGCTATGTCAATTCCATCTTTACCACATTCTGTTAAATGTCATTAACTGACAATAAAAGAACATGATATGTTATGTTAAATTGAAAACAAGCTTTGTCATTAGGAATGAAGGAGATAGTTATAATAGACAATTACTGCATAAACAAATTAAATATTTCTGACCCCCTTACTTTAAAAATAAGAATTTTAAATTAACACATTTTAGTTTTGGTTAAGGGTTAGATATATTAATAGTCTTTCAGATACAAAGTGAGCAGCCTACAAACATATTGTGACAACTAAATTGTCATCAATATACCAAGGACATTCAAAATTTAAGTGAATTTGACTTTAGGCAAGTTATTGTGCTTCAGTTCCTTCTTTTAGAAAAGTCACTAATAGTACCTATCTCAGACATTTGTGGTGAGAAGTAAATGAGATAATACATGAACACCACTGGCATGAAGTATGTACTCAATATCTTTTAAATGCTATTATTAGTACAGTTACTATTTTATATATTATTACATACTATAATAAATATGTCCCTTTTTTAGATTTGGGACTTTATTACTGTAATAATCAATTTTACAATGCATTCATCAACACTGGGTACTAGCTGCTTCAGTGGAACACCTCTAAATCAGAAAATACGACTAATGATTATATCTTTTAAGGAAATGTTACATGTTCCCCTTGCCTTATCAAATTTCAATTAAAGCTATGGAACATACAGACACATTTTTGCTATTTTATATATTTTTACAATTTACTTTAGTCTTCATCTTGTTAGTGATCTTTAGTATTCTTTTGGCATTTCTCACCTCTCTACCATTTGTAAGTAAATAAAGGAAATCATAAAGTTGGAGGCACTTCATAGTCTCTGGAAAATATGATTCTTTGAGATGTCAGAGTTTGGGGAGATAGGGAAGTAGGAAGATATTAAATGTATAGGAAATATACATGTGATTACAATAAGGAAAAAGGAAAAGAGAACTTAGAAAGTAATTACCAAGTGTTCAGGTGCTCATGTATGTCTGTATTTATGACTTGTTGCTATAACACATTATCACAAATTTGTGGCATAAAATAATGCAAATTTATTATCTTATAGTTATGGAGGTCAGAAGCTTAAAATGGATCATTAGGATTGTATTCTTTCTGGGCTCTCTAGGAGTGATCTGTTTCCTGGTCTTTCCCAGTTTCTAGAGGCCCTCTACATTTCTTGACTTGTGATCCCTTCCTCCATCTTCAAACCTGGTATCAAAGCATTTTCTCGCATTTCTGACATTTGCTTCTATCCTTGCATCTTGTTTCTCTGATTCTTACTTTCTTGCCTTTCTCTTATAATAACTGTTGTGATTACATTGGACCTAATGCTTAGCATCCAGCATTATCTTCCCATCTCAAGATCCTTATTTTAGCCACATCTACATAGTCCCTTTCACACGTAAGGTAACATTCACAGGTTTGGGATTTAAGATGTGGACATCGGTGGGGGTATTATTCACATTATCTCAGTGTTACATGCTTTATGGGCTACAATGAAAAACAAAAACTCAAAAATAAAAACATTTAAAAATGCTCTGTTTATTCAAGCTCAGACTTAGTGAGGACAGTCTGGAGAATAAACTAAGTAAAGCCCAGTTTATTTCAAGAGAGTAAGAAAGGGGAGGGATGAAGGGAAAGAAAGAAATATTTAAAATCTCCACTGTACAGAAATAGTAGCAAGACAAGTTGAGAAAAACTGTAGTATGTAACAAATGTTGGAGAATTTGAGCAATTTTCTGGGAACTTGATATAGAGAATGTGGGCAATATTAGATAACTTGCTGTGGGATATCTACTTGTACTGTTAACTGTGTTATTTTTTCCTTGCATAAGATATACTTACAATTATGACAGTGTAAAGACCCAGTACCTTTCTTTTACAGAAAGTGCCATTTCCAAATGAGCAAACTGAAGACCTGGAGTGGATTAGTAAATGGTTTAACTCCTTTGTGTTATCCCGTCATCCCAAGGCAATATGTCAAGGTAGAACGCAAAAATGATACACTAAGAGTATGCACACACTCACGTAGCCACAGCTCTTCATGTGCAAAAGGAAATGTAGATAGCTAAAATGAAGTTTTATGAAGGAGCCATTATTGAACATAATGGCTTATATTGCCAATCTAAAAGTAAATGTCCAATGTAAATATGGCAATACAATTCTATTTTCTGAAATTAATATTTTCAAATGAATGGCATTCACTGAGAGGTTTTAAATGGTAATCAATCCAGTGCCATAAGGAGGTTAAAAGGGAGCCAAATACTGTTCTCTGGCAGAATATTATGACAAAAGAAATCACTTTCTTAATGAGAATAAATTAGTTTTTCTTCCAGAAAGATAACTGAAATTTAGTATCAGTTATGTTTGCCAAACTGTATTAGAACAAATTAAACACAACTCAGGAAATTCTAATCATGTAAAGGCAAAACACTAGACAAACCCCCAGACTAGGAGATGCTCCACATGTTTGAGAAAAAGTGATCACATGTAGTGATTTATTGGTATTTGTTCTTTTCAAGAAACTGCTGAATTTTAAGCTATTGAGCATATTCCTGAATAAAATAAAGTTTTTTAAATGTTTCTATCACTGTGTCACTATGCCCATACCTGCCCTTAAAACCAAACAAATGTGGTTCAATAATCATTGGATATACTTAGGATCATGGATTTCATAAAAAGGTTAGAACACCCTAGTTTTTCTCTAGAACTTATTTGTCATTTTAAATAAAGTTTGGGCTCATGAATTAGAGAAGATACATTATGAAATAAGTCATTTCACTAGAAGGCCCTGAAAGCTCACTATATAAACACCTTATATATATGTAGTATTTCTCTTTCCAGAGCATCTGGATGGATTCATGATCAAAGATACTGTTTTCTTCTGATCAACACAAACAAAACTCAGTCATGAGTTTCCCAGGGATTCAGGGAAGAAAAAGTAGTAATGTTTGTACACTCAGTGTTGTTCTTACATTCTAGGCATTTCTTAAGGGCTTCCTGTATATTAACTCATGTAATCCCCATAACAAACCTATAAATTAAGTATATCACTATCCCCATTTTGCATTTGAGAAAAATAAAGTCAATAGAGGATAATTAACTTGCTCAAATTCATGTGAGTAGTTGAATTTAGTCTGCTTCTAGGAGCCATGCAGTTGGCTATCATTCTCTATAGCCTGTCCATTATAATACACATCTGCATAGATGAAAAACAGTGAAAGTTTTTTTTAGTTTACCTATTGCTGTTATAGTAATCCAATAACAATTACTTTTGGATCAAAGTTAAGAATATATGAAGATATCAGAATTACCAAATGTCAGTGCTGCCTGTACAGTGTTATCTGAATAGGGAGGCTGTGGAGAATTCTCTAGTCAGATGTTCAGCATAGTGCTTTATGTATCATGTATTTCTCTTTTCTATTTCTGCTTTTCCGATCTTGGATTCTGTCAGGTCAGTTGTGGCATTTAAGCAATTTCAAGGTGTAGTGAACCATGAACTGAATTTCCATAAATATTCTAGATGGAAGACAGGTAAAATAAAGATGTCTACAAAAGTGAATGCATGGGAACATATTCATTTTAAAACCTCTTTCTGTAACTATGCTACCTTTTGGGTATAAACTGTATCTTAGATATCAGGGTATCGCTATCCTAGCATAGTATTTTTGTCAGTTTTTGCTAACAGTATACCACATAATAATAAGTACTGTGGTATGAAGAAAAATGATAGTTGTGAGGTATACCTAGATATGAGCTTCTAATTTTTTTTCACCATAAACCATATTCTGTTTTCCTCCATTCTCTTCAGTGGTGAAAGGAAATACCATTCCCTATTGTAATACTTTTAGCAGAAACTCCCCTCTCTGTAGCTATCTGAGATGTATGAACTGAAATGATTTAACATTCTTGGTTTACCCATGATGGAAAAAAAAAAAAAAAACTTTCTATGAAAAAAGACTTTTTTTTTTTTTTTAAAGAAAGAGAGGAGAGAAAAGGGGAAGGAACAGAGAAAGAGGAATAGAGAGAATCTTAAGCAGGCGCTACACCCAGCATAGGTCTCATTCTCACAACCCTGAGATCATGACCTGACCAGAAGTCAAGAGTCAGAAGCTTAACCAACTGAGCTACCCAGGCACCCCTACCCCTGCAAAAATTCTTTTTTTTTTTTTAATTTTTATTTTTTATAAACAAATTTTTATCCCCAGGGGTACATGTCTGTGAATCACCAGGTTTACACACTTCACAGCACTAACCATAGCACATACCCTCCCCAATGTACATTACCCCACCCCCCTTTCCCGACCCCCTCCCCCCCGCAACCCTCAGTTTGTTTTGTGAGATTAAGAGTCACTTATGGTTTGTCTCCCTCCCAATCCCATCTTGTTTCTTTTCTTCTTTTTCTGCCCCCCTAGTCCCCCATGTTGCATCTCCACTTCCTCATATCAGGGATATCATATGATAGTTGTCTTTCTCTGAC